>JALPQI010010921.1:0-33321 GCA_025490895.1 Thaumatotibia leucotreta
GGAATGGAAATCGGATGCGATATACATTCCAAACTTGATTAGACTTTTCATTTTGGATCTCAGCATGATGTGTTATTTTACGGTGTTTGATTTTGGTTTGCATGATGAGTTCTAACAAAAATTAAAAAATCTGCAGGAAAGGGGTCTTGATCCCCGCTCCGGTTCGTTCCTGAAGCAAAGACTGTCCATCGCGATTCAGCGTGGAATCGCTGCGAACGTGATGGCACCTTCGCGTCGGGAACCAATCGGGGCGGTTTGGATGGGTAGCTCCTTTTAAGGCGTTTTTTTTTCGGTTTAATTTTATTGAAGTTAATATTATAATATTACTTTTGCTAATTTATTTTTTAAGATTTTGTTTGTAGTTAATATTAGTCCTAAGTAGGTAGTTATTGTTTTTTAATATACTTGTTTATCCAGAGAGGAAATTTTTTCAGAAATAAATTCAGAAAAGTAGGTAATTCACTCATCGTATGAAAATGAGAAAATAAATCTTCAAAGACAATGTGTCATTCTTCGTATGCACATTGTATTGTAGATTGTTGTCAGATTTTTTTTTGTTAATAGGTACAATCTTGATTTTGTTGCACTTTAATTTGCAATTAATCATACCAATCATTAAAACGAAAAAAGGTTCATCATTTACTATTTGGTAAGTAGCAGCATGTTAACTAACTCCTTTCCACTATGTCTTCTAACTCTTTTGAATTGGTAACATAACATAATAACAAAATATTTATTTTGTACAATAACCTATGATTAACTTAACATATTTATAAACATTGTAAGAAAAAAAGCGGATATAGGTAAGGTTTGGTTGAACAAATTATTTGTCTACTGATATTTTTACCAATCTCCTGATTTCTAGGCAAAATTTCTTCCGACGTTTTCAGATTGGATCTGGCAACACTGCAGCTGACAGAATCATGACCAATCGATTATTCACTAATTATTTGTAAGTAAATAACGCACATAAAACTGTTATTGGTTGACATTCAAATCATTAAACATATTTTTAAGTAATAATTAGTAAGTATCAACATTTTAAGTATTATTTAAAAGTATCAATCATGTTTATTGACACTGGAAACACTACTAACACAATCGCCAATGTGAAACGATTGATAAACACCGTTGCGTTGGCAGTACCGCAAGTGTTAATGCCCGGTCGGTCACGAGTCCGCCAGACATTGCGCTTTTAAACACATGTGTTATCAGAACTAAGTGAAGGATTATACTAGTGCAACTAAATCAATAACACGTAAGTTCTTTCTCCTATTTACCTTGTACATAAGACTTTTTATTTAACTTTCTACTTAAACGGCATTTAATCAGAGTTGTTGGCCTATTAAAAAGTAAAAAAAAGTTGCTTCGCCTGCTTCGCGAATTCGCCGATAGTGAGATTTTTGCAAAACAGGTTTTCAATAGCCTTTGTTAAAAACCTAAAGAGTTTTACACGGATTCACATAATTTTATACGTTATATCGGGTGTTAAATCCACAATTAAATTGATTTGCGTTCAAAGTTTTCATGCTAGCTTGTGGGTAGGGTAAATTATTGATTTAGAATTTGTAAACATAGAACCTGTATTTCTGTAAAAAATATGGATTTTACTATTTAGCCGTTAATGGCTTGAGCGATCATTCGATCTTCTTTAAAGTAAGAAATATTTTTTATAGGTACGTGCAGTTTTTACGTCTTTACTTGATTGCTACCATAAATATTTATAACTTTTAACAACGATACGATTATTTATTACCAATGAGCAAATGAATGTTCGAACTCGGAGAAAACATTGTGTTCGGTGTTAGGTGGTACGTATAGTACTATAGTTCGGTTATCTACGAAATATACAGGGTGGAAATAGATAGTGGGCCAGTGGAGCCTTTACTTGATCCCGTGCTACTGAGCGAAAGTAGTTCTCCAGCGATTCGAATTCTGGAAGACATAAGATTTTGGATAAAAACATACAGGATGCGAGGAAAAGGGCATTTTTGTCAATCCAATTCACTCCCGTCCAGGATCAATACTCACTAGAAAAGCCAATACCTATATTTTCAATTTTTTTTCTCATTAGGTATTTCGTTTGATATATCGAAGGGGCCATTGTGCTCAAAAATATCTAAACATGCACTCTAACGCCGTGACAATAGAGGCTTGCTCAGATATTTATTATGAGCATCCTAGCCATTATACAGGGTGTTTATTTTTATTTGCGTTAAATAATACAATGTTTTTTTTTTCTAAAAACTATTGTCTTAACTTTTACTCTATTGAGTTATTAAATATAAGTTTAATTGCTGAACAAGTGTATTGCAACTTTATTAAGGTGCATGCAGATCAAAAGAGCATTCGCTGTTCTATCCCCCTACTCTACGATATTCGATCGTTACACGAAACGTGATTCGTTGATTTCGTAGAGTGGGGGATAAAACAGCGAATGCTCTTTTGATCTGCATGCACCTTTACATCCTAATGATACCTACTTATTTTGACATGTACCGTCTGTTACCTGAGATAAACATTTATGTTATTATTAAGGTTCTCTCACACTTGCCCTTTCATTTATTTGTTTTTCATGAAAACTAAAAAAAATATTTAAACTTAACAAAAGCCTATATACCATGCAACTTATTAATGTACAGTCAAAGACAAAATAATATGTACACAAAAATGTTCAAAAATATGAATAATAATAATAAGAAAGTCATAACATATTTATGAGCGGATTCTTTCGATACTTATTTCTGCACTTGACTGTACGAAGTAACCTGTTCAATTTAATGCAAATCAACAAGAACACGCTGTATATCTGAAGGCATATGTACACTTGATTAGAAACAATGATTAGTTATTAATTATTAGCCTTAATCTTAACTTAACACCTTTTCTTAGAAGTATTAAAGGCAAAATAACATAGTAACGTATTTCCTAGTAATAGCCATGACTACAGATAAGGCATGAAACTTAACCGTAAAATAAAATGTAAAGTCATTTGTATAGTTAGGATTATACAGTCGTCAATGAAATGCATGTTTAGATATTTTTTAGTACAGGTGGTGCCTTTTTTAGGCTCTAGGTGCGAAAAGTGTGTCATTTTACGTCAGATTCAAAACTTCGGAGGGCCATCTGTACTAGAAAACGTCGTACGAGACACGTGCAAAAAGAAAATTCGTAACTCGTGTCGATTTAAAACACTCCCTATCGGTCGTGTTTTAAAACATCGCCATTCGTCAATTTCGTGTTTTTCGCTGCACTTGTGTCGTAATGTACTATTTTAGGCCGCTCCGGTATATCTGGGTGCTTAGCCAAGTTGCCAATCGCTAGCGCTTGCTAGCGCATCGTGATTTTCCCTCTTTGTCGGACTAATATGAAGGAGTGACAGAGAGGGAAAACTACGATGCGTTAGCAAACGCTAGCGATTGGCAACTTGGCTAAGCATCCTGATGCGATATTTTTTTAAAGAGCACCGGCAAGCGCAGATCCAGAACTTCGTTCAAGGGGCGCTGACCTATTACAGTATTTTATGCTTAATACAGGACCTAGGCATACCATAGTCCAGTGTCAAGGGGGGGCAAGTTTAAACAAAGTGCAACAGTCAATAGTCACGTGACCTGTCATTCTGCCACGAATACTCGACACGTTACGTTCTTAAGGTACGGTTAAACTAAAAGAGCATTCGCTGTTCTAACCTCCCACTCTACGAAATTCGATCGGTACACAAAACGTGATTGGTTGATTTCTTAAGGTGCGTTTAAACCAAAAGAGCATTCGCTGTTCTAGCGCCCGTTCTACGAAATCAACCAATCAAGTTTTGTGTACCGATCGAATTTCGTAGAGTGGGAGGTTAGAACAGCGAATGTTCGCTTGGTCTGAACGGACCATTACGTTCTTACGCATTGATGTAATGTAAAGGTACTGGAAAAATAACTAATGTTGTTCCGCTAATCGATTTAGGTACTAACAGTTAATTGCTTCGTAATCAGTTTTATAGTACATTACTATAGAGGCCGGGACGAACGGGGTTGCCCCCCATATTTTCGGCCGAGGTATGTACCTATAGTGTTTTTCTCAAACATGCAATGTAATAAACAACAAAACGACAAAAACATCAAAGAGTTTTTTTATATGTGCAGGTTGTCATGATTGTGTGCCACAAATTTATGTGGAATGGAATTTGAAAAAGCACTGTGCCGGCCTAGGCCTTCAAGATTTGTATTAAATTCCATTAACGACCTTTTGTCCTAGTCGCACCTGAAACGTCATACATACTTTACAGTTTATTATATGGATCATTGGCCGTGTGGTGACGGCAGTAAGAAAACATTTGTCACCACCCAAACTCCTCCTGCGGGTGTCGTAAGAGTCGACTAATGGATTGAAGTGTCGCTGACCATTTTTTTGTTAAAAGATTGATGATGGGCAGCAGCGTCATCATTAGTGGACAGTTGGACACATTACTGCGATCACCAATCCGCTTGCCCAGCGTGGCGATTATGGGCATTTACCTCCTAATGCATCTATATACGCATAGTTAATAGGAGAGGCCTTCGTCCAGCAGTGGACTCTCATAGGCTGATGATGATGAATGAGATGTAACCTCACATGAAGTCTCCGGGCGTTTTTTGGAAACCCCCCGAACACCCCCGGACGATCAACTAGCACAAATCCGGGTAAATGTGTGATCCGTGTTTCGGAAAATCGCAGAACATTCTAAATAAACAAAGACGTGAAAGTAAAATGAAATTTGTATGATGCTTTTAAATGAAATGTCACCATGAGGTTGTATGACTAGTATGTAACGAGACAGCCGGATACTAAAGATAGTGTTTTACTGTTAGGCACTTGTAATATTAAAATGTTTACTAGCTTTTATTTACTTTCACTTGTCCTTATGTTTTTCCGTTGGTGATATCGCATAGGAAATAATATGGGTGCAAAACTTTAACAAAACTTCAAAATTGTCATATGGAAACACATGAAAAATATAAGGGCTTCGGCAAAGAGTACGATTTTGTACCGTTTGGCGTAGAAACTATGGGAATGTCCCCAGCGCACGCAAATTGAGATCGCGAAACGTCTGGTTGACGTAACTAAAGACCGAAGAGCTGGCGACTTCCTCGCACAACGCATCAGTATTGCGATACAGCGAGGAAATGCCGCCAGCATCCTCGGTACAATGCTACCAGGGCCAATCTTAGATATAGGTTAAGTTAAGTTGATTAGTTAGATTTAATCTAAGTATGTACATAAATTGTAGTTTTGAAAATAAATGTCTTAAATTGTCAACTTTGGTTTCTGTGATTTTTCCATGGGAACACTCAACGGTTAAAAAAAAATTCGTGGTGGGAAAACGTAGTATGCCAAAAAATCACTAATAATTCGTAGCATACCCATCTGCGAGGGTATAACGATTGAGTTTGAATTTCGTGAGTGCTCCATACAATTCGATACAAATGTTTCGAAAAAACAGGCTGTCATAAAAATGCCAATCTAAACCCATTTCAATCAATAAAATATTAAAATAACAACGGTTCCTATATCTTCGAGAGCCGAATTTCGTTCCACATTGGGCCTCCGATTTATCTGACGTCGACTGTACATTACATATTACAAACAAGAATGACTCATATGTAGAGGACATGCAAGCCATTGTTTCATTAAAATCACAAAATAGTGGTCCATTGTCTTGCGGGCCTGTCATACGATTGTATAACGTTAGGCATTCAGTATACTAAATAAATAGGAAATATTTATGATTATGATTAAAAAATCGGCCATGTACGTGTCGGGCCTCCATGGATGGTTCCGTTGTGCAGTTGTTGTCTCTCTCACTCTAATGACGCCTCCGTTTGAGTGACAGAGACAAATCCTCGAAATTTAAAGAAAGAAAGAAGAAAGGCCAGATCACTGTACCAATCGCCAGTAGAATCAAAAAAACGTGTACCTAAACAAATATCAATGTAATAAATCACACACTTTTAGAATACAATCTTGGTATTAGTACCAACTTAAAACCTTAAACCTTGAGTTCACATACATTTAGTTAAAATTATTTTTTCCTAACTAGTGCGCAAAAACGAACTTTGCGCACGCTTCGCGCGTGGTAATTTCTCTTTTTGACGCACTAATTAGGAAAAAAATCGTTCCTTACACGTGCAAAAACTTTTTTTTTAACTCGGGTGATTGTCGCCCTCGTTTCACTCGGGTTCCAAGTTCCAACTATCACCCTCGCCGAAAAAAAGTTTTCCCGCACTAGTTAGGGAATGTACTATTATTTATTCGTATAAAACGTAAAAAATATCTGCGAACGTGTTTCATGTCATGATATTTCAAAGACGTCAAATAACCTAACCTATATCTATATCTAAGATTGGCCCTTGTGGCATTGTACCGGCATTTCCTCGCCGTATCGCAATACTGATGCGTTGTGCGAGGAAGCCGCCAGATCTTCGGACTTTAATTACGTCAACCAGACGTTTGTTTACATTTTAGTTGTTTTTTACTGAAGATTTTTTTTGTAGTGAATAACATAACGTATTTATTTCCAAAAACAAGAATAAAGTATTAACACAGTAAAAATAGATTATAAATAAAAAATTGCTCCAGGTCCTGCTGGGGAGGTAGAGTGCCCAAAAGGCTGGCCACATTGCCGCGCTGGACTGCTATGCTGAGTCTTTGCGTGAAATACTGGCCAGCCCTCTGGTCACCCGATGCCTCTATACACGGTGTTACGCGAGCATTGCGAAAGATTTTAACTATGCATTCTAGACATCAAAATAAACAAAAAATATTATGAGATCTAATGTCAATTCCACCAAAAAAAATTTTTTTTTTCCTTTTTTTTAGGCCGATTTGAATACTTTTTAACATTTCCAGTACTTTTTATCATAACAACCATTTGTTTAAATTATTTATTTCAATTGTTTTTTTTAGGTAGAGGTTATTTCGTCAAGTCTATTCGTATTTTTTGATTGTCAGGCAAAAGGTGTGGTAATATTTGAACACATTGTGGTAGCATTGTAATCCAAAAGAAGTTAAATGACGAGTTACGTCGAAAAACTTATTTCGAAAAAAGAAAAGGTTGATTATCTCTGAAACCAAGCCGAATCCAGGAAATTTTATATAACATTAAAGACTCTATATATGGTCAGGAATCCAGCATTCAAATCTTTCGGAATGCTGACGTTACACCGTGTATAAGGCGCTTGGAAATGTCCTTATAGAGGCGACGCGCACTTGGCCACACGGCCCTAGTGTTTCAACCCCAAACGCCGCAAATATGTAGCTGCTACCGAGGGCAGCATATTTGCGACACTTGAGGTCTTCTGCTAAAGATGCCGCCGCACCAGCGCTAACTCTGGTGCTTGGAATATGGGAATGCTGAAGAATAGTATATAGTATATATTGGTAACGAGGTTTGCAAGGGCACTCACCTAGCGTGAGAATGTTCCTCCTCATTAAAAAATAATTATTCTATTAACGTTATCGTTTAGATAATTTTCGAAGCCGTGTCACCGTCTGAGACTCTAAACGTTAGTCTGTGACGTCATATCTTATCATACAATGGCATTTTAAAAGGGGCGCCGATTGTGCCTTATACAAATTTACCACACACCTGACATGTACAGTCAACGTCGCATGTTAAAGCCGCCGTGAAAGCTTTGAGGTCGACTGTTTTCGATGAAATAGGTAGTACATGGGCCAATCAATTTTTCGATCGAGACTATTTTTGTCCTGTGACATTTTCATCGAGTTTGGTAAAAAAATGCTTATAAATTGTACATGCGTTAGGCCTAACACAAGTTCACATAGATATGTACATTTAGGTTCCAACGGTTTTTCATTGTAAATATGTGTATAGTATTAATTGACCTACATTTGTAAGTTCATGTAAAATAAAGCAGGAGACAGAAAATACGTCGATGTAAAAGTTGATTGGCCCACGTTACTGTACCAATAGTCAGTAAAATAAAAAAAATGTTAACAAACATAAAAACTTGCATTATTTCATAATATTAAAGGTGCATTTAGACCAAACGAGTATTCGCTCATTCTATCCCCCACTCTACGAAGTCGAACGAACGAATTTCGTAGAGTGGGGGATAGAATGAGCGAATGCTCGTTTAGTCTAAATGCTCCTTATCACGCACTTTTAGAACACAATCTTGGTTTTATTACGAACTTAAAAATTTAATAATATTCATTACATTTGACGTTTTAAATAGCTTAAATAATCGTTATAATTTCTTAGAATCACCTTAAAAATTAAAAATAAGCCACCCCAAAAAAAACATGACTAGCTAGCTAAGTAACTTGTGGGGCATCCAATTGTTAGTTATTCATAGAGTAAGAAAAACATAATTATTATTACATTTATTACTATTCACGATTTAAATTTCACCCTGTATATCTGCGAACGTGTTTCACAATAGGGCCATTCCATATGAAATCATCAAATGAGGTGCGCTGCATGCTTTCCGATTTGTATGGAAAAAATCTTGGATGATAATATAGGTATGCTTTACATAAAACCGTAGTTGTTTAATTTTTAAACAGCCTAACAGCCAGATAACATAGGTCTGAAGTTTAAAAATAAGCGATTTTTGAGGTCGATGAAAATTGCTTTAACTTTTTTTTAATGTGTGAAACTGAATTTTATTATATGTTAATTTACTATTTAATATGTGTACTTGTACATGTATGTATTACAGTATGTATATTTTTATTACTTATTGTATGACAAACTTCTAAAACTTCATGTTATTTTGCTAATGTTCAGTGATGTTCAGTAGCTTTTATTGGATTGCTCGCTTGGTCTAGACAGGTATTTTTTTTTTTATTAACAAGCTCAAATAGTCTTTAAATGAAAACTTTAACAATATTTTTGAATTTAGTTCTTCTACCTTAAAAAAACAGTAAATTACAAAACCATTTTTGTAGAATTTGCTTTTTATGACGTTAAAAAAAACCATGTTTGGCAAAGTTTAAAGATCTGAAAAGTACACAGAAGAGAAGAACTTACTTTGTTCTTTGTAAATCATCTTTATTTATATTGTGTTATTGATTTTTGAAAGAGATATGTTTTTTTGAAATCTACAAGTTAGCAAGAAGTTTCAAAGTAGTTGTTTAAGTGAATGTTTTTTTTTTATCACGGACAACATTTATAAACGTAATAAACAACAAAATGATGATTGTTGATTCCCTCGTTTACTATGTACAGTCAACCAAAAAAGTGGTACACCACTTTCTTGATGGTAAGCATGAAAATGCTAGTGGCACATCTTATAATACATCTGAAATAGGGTACTTATAGGTTTTATTACACATGCCTACTGTCTTTAGATAAGAGTAATGATGTTGATTCAATAATGCGATAACAATAAAAAATACCAGGTCGTATCATAATTTTGTGCCAGGTTTCAAACGGCACCTTACGAGCCGGAAGATATTCCTACTCCAAAAATGTTAATGTCGTAAAGGTAGTCAGGTAATAATACTTTACACACACACACGCACATAATACATTACATATTTGTGGCAAGCTTTTTTGCTGACTTTTGCATGATATGAACATGAATTCGTAAATCGTGTATTAACACAAGGATCATCATACACACTGACATACTTAATTACGTACATCGCAGCTTAAATAAAGGTTCTTGTTGTTATTAATGACGAATAAAATATAGTTATGAATAATTTAATGTGTTTTATTTAAAATAGTGAAGTCATAGAGCGCCGGAAAATAGGTAGTCGTAAAAAGTTCCGAAAAATGGACATTAAAAAAAAATCATAATTCTCACAGAAATCGAAAACACAAACCAAATGAAACGGATTCCTATAGAATAGAGTTGGTACTATGTTTTGTATAACTTTTTGGATTTTTTTATATTGCCAAACATGATGAAATTTGAAGTCAAAGTTGAGCAATTTCGTAAAATGGCCAACTTTACCATTCTTTTTTTCAGCTAAATGAAAAGTTTGTGATCAAACCCTCAGTTATTTTATGAGAGCAATACTTGTACTATACAGTAAAAAAATATTAATTCCCTAAGCCCAGTAGACATGCTGCAAAATCCAATAGAAAATGGGCGGAATTTGAAAATATTCACAAAACTTTCAACATTTATGATGGAATAAGTAAAATAGCTTGATGCATATTGATAATAACATTTTAAAGTAGGTTTACTAGAGAATCATAAAAAATATATAAAAAATGTATATTAGTTACCGAAACAAATTAACATCGCTTCTCGTGGAACCTCAAAAACAGGTAAATTGAAACTTAAAGCGGGCCCCACCTGGATGAGCAGCAAGTAAAAAAAAAAGTATTGACGGTGTACGTACCACTTACTTAAGACTATCATCCTTGATTTTTTTCAAACTGTTTAAAAATCAGTCAGCGCGGAATTAAATCAGAATCTGATGATTTCATATGGAATGGCCCAATACATAATAATGTGTCATAGACATCTAATGCTATGCTATGGAAAGTCAGCCATATTTGGTTACATTTTTTTTCTATTGATGAACGGTATATTTGTATGTATACCTACATAATTACATAATACATATACTATAAGTACATATGGGTATATCATATCTTGTATAATTATGTATATCTTGGAATAGAAACCGCAACCTTCCACAACCAGGTCCTAACCACAAGTAAATGTACACTCGACTACATTTATCATTTTATGAAAGTTTCCCGTAAGGGCGAAGACACATTTATCAGCATGCGTAAGCATTTTGTCTATAGAAAATGTCAGTTTATAAACTTGCGTACGCATGCTTACACCTTTCATAATAAACGGCCAATTTTATTAGACAAAATGCGTATTACGCATGCGTGTTTTTACCCTCAGACAGTGTGTTGTTTGTAGGGATCGGATACGGGTTTTGTCTCCATCCAAAAGAATTGTTCTAATTTCGTTCTTTTTCGTTTTTCGGTGTATTTTTTTTTTGTAAATAGAGTAATTTAAAAATACGATGTGGTTAATTAGTAATTGGGTGAATATCTGAACGTTTCAACGGCCTAATTTTGGTGACATCATTTGTGCCGAAATTTCTAAACGTCTCAATGTTATACTTCGTCATTTGTATAAAGTACTGTGCCTCCTTCAAATGACAAAGTAGCACATTGTAACGAATGGAAACTTCGGCAAAAATGATGCCACTAAAATTAGGTGGTTGAAACGCTCAGATATTCACCCAATTACATAAAATATTGAGTAATGCATAAAGAGTGTAAAACATTTGAATATATTGAACTATTTCGAGGTTTTTCTAAAAAACCGGCTGCGATCCCTGGTTGTTTATTCGTTAAATACTAATTTTCTTTCACTAGGATATGGCACAGAGTAATACCGTTTTTTCAATCTGTTACCAGACGCACTCTTCTCTTACCCAAAGGAATTATGTTAATCCAACCCCAGAATCCCGAAAAAACAAATAAAAACAATAAGAAAATAAAAGTGTTGACACTGTGCAAATTTCAGAACGCATCCGAATATTTTTTTCTTTTAAAATCTAAACGAGTTCGGTCGTGTTTTGTTTTCTTTCACTCTTAATTTTCAAGTTTTCGGGTAATTGCGAGATGCGAAAGTGGGATAATTCCGAAAATCACAGAAAAATCGCCAATAACTACATGAGTCTCATTTTGGAATTATCCTGAATTTTTAAGCATTGCCACGCCAAGATAAATATTTGAGGTGACACAACAAATAATAAAACAATTATTTGTTGATTCGTTTATTTTTTGGAAGTTGAGGACTTGCAAATAATACCTTCTAATTTGTTATGTTTGAGTTTTATTTCGCATGTTTCCTCGCTTTAGTGTGGTGAAAAATGTTGTGTTTCACTCGGCAGCAAAGCTTGTTCAACTCTCGTGCCTTAAAACCCTCGCATCGCTCAAGATTCCATTTTATGAACCTTCAAATTCTGGTATCTTTCGCTTGCTCGGGTTTCAATATTTGCACGAGAGTTAAACAATCACTTTGCTCCCTAGTAAAACAAAAAACTATTCTTTAAGTATCTATCATTGAGAATGTGTGGTTACGGATCCTTCGATTTCGAATAAGATAATTTTCAGAAAGCTATAGTTATGCCGCGTGGTGTCAGAAAGACATTTGTCATCACCCCAACTTTCCCAAATTCCCGAGGGTGTCGTAAGAGCTGACTAAGGGATTGAAGTGTCACTGACCATTCAGATTGTTAATGGGCCGCAGCGTCATCATCATAATGGACACACTGCTGCGATGGCTAACACGCTTGCTCAGCATGGCGATGATAGCCATTTACTCCCTATCCCTAATGCGTCCATACGCACAGCCAATAGGAGAGGCCTAACGTCCAGGAGTGGACTCAAATAGGCTGACGTAGCCCTTGGATTCTGAGCTCGTAAATCCGGGGTTTTCATGCTGTTAGAATAGATAGGTAATAGGTAGTCCTGGTTCTCCTGATTGTCATATTTTAAATGTACTTAATAAATATAAGAGGCTCGGCAAAGAGTATGATTTTGTACCGTTTAGCGTAAACTTTAGGTTCATGGGCACGCAAATTGTTTGCTAAAATCACGAAACGTCTGGTTGACGTAACTAGAGGCCGAAGAGCTGGCGACTTCCTCGCACAACGCATTAGTAATGCGATACAGCGAGGAAATACCGCCAGCATCCTCTGTATATTGCTACAAGGGTCAATCTTAAGAAGCATTTAGACCAAACGAGCAGTCGTTCATTCTATCCCCCACTCTAACGAAATTTATTCGTTACACAAAACGTGTTCCTCGAAATGATTTTGTAGAGTGGGGGATAGAATTAGCGAATGCTCGTTTGGTCTAAATGCATCTTTAGATAAAGCTAGGTTACGTAGGATTAGTTAGATTTAATTTACGGATATAAATTGTACAGGTTTGAAAATAAAGACCGATAAAAAACTAACAGCGGATTTTTCTAGGAGTATTGTAGAAATCAATTCGTACCGCCACGCTTCACTCGCGCATGAATCATGATTATGAATCAGACATATACACGACATAACACAATACACGGTTCTGTATGTATTAAAAGTGAAAATTTCATGGGTAATTGTATGAGTGTCACACCAGTTACGGAATTCTTTTGCGTTGAATACCCATACCCACCAACACTAAGGGACTAAGGGACAGGGGGTCGACTAAGGGATTTAAGTGTCACTGACCATTATTTGATAAAAGATTCATGATGGGCAGCAGCGTCATCATAGTGGACACATTACTGCGATCGCCAATCCGCTTGCGTGGTGATTATGTGCATTTACCTCCTAATGCGTCTATCCCAGTACATTGCTAGACGTAGGCCTATGCCTATCCTATTACTTATGCATATGGACGCATTACGAGGTAATGCCCATAATCGCCACGCTGGGCAAGCGGCTTGGCGATTGCAGTATTGTGTCCAATACGATGGCGCTGCTGCCCACCACAGGCGCGGATCCAGGACTTCGTTAAGGGGGGGGCACTGCCCTATGATATGATGGTATATTATACTTAAAGCAGCGCCTAGGCATACATAAGTTCAGTGTGAGGGGTGGGGGGGGGGGGGCAAGTGCCCCCCCCTGGATCCGCTCCTGGCCCACCGTCAATCTTTAAAATAGTCAGTGACAATTCAATCCCTTAGTCGACTCTTACGACACCCAGTGGGAAGAGTTGGGGTGGTGACAAATGTATTCTTACTGCCGTCACCACGCGGTGAGAATGCAGAATTACTAACTTTTAAAAATACACATAAAATCTTATTTCAGAAAAATATGCTATCTACGATATTAAGGGTAAGGTGGGGTAAGTTGAAACGGTTTTTTTAATGGGGTAAGACAAAAAGTCGGGCTTCTGGCACAGCGTATACAGGTAGCTTTTTGTCTTACCCCATTAAAAAAACCGTTTCATCTTACCCCACTTTACCTTACTTTTCCTTCATGTTCCATAGTTTTGGGACACCTTTATAAAGCAGCATGCAGACCAAAAGGCATTCGCTATTCTAACCCCCTACTCTACGAAATTCGATCATTACACGAAACGTGATTCAATGATTTCGTAGAGTGAGGGATAGAACAGCGAATGCTCTTTTGGTCTGCATGCACTTTTAACGGTTGGCAACCCTGAACCTAACTAGTGTTCCTATTGGTCGAATATATCTTTCCTACAGCTACTTCAGGTGCTTGAACTCTAAAACTTCTTCCACATGAATGAACACAATCAATATACGTTAAGCCAACGTGTTAAGATTCAAAATGCACTGACATTGACGACATGATCAGATACATATGCAAATATATTTGCATCTCTATTCAGGTTAATTACATTCGTTTTGTTAAACGGTTGAACGAAATGTAATTGGATATTGATGTGCAAACTATCAGTCTGTCCGTTTACATTTATAAGCCATATTAAAAATATAACTAACTAACGCTGCAACCATGTATAATAACATGGACATCTAACGCCAGCTCAAAAATGCCCCCAAACACAATTGTTCAATTGTGCCAAGATGGGCAGGACATAGCGCTTTTCTTAACACCGCGCATATTTCGGCGCAACGTTTTTGACTAATGTTTATAGAATATAGTCATAGTCAATCAACACTTTGACGGACCAATCACAACCATTTTTGAATGACGGTTTAAGTTTTTATAGGTTGATATTGAAATTCATTACCGTGATGCATTGAAGGGAGGTTACACTTGTCAACTAAAAATCAGGACCGTTTTTGAAAGGCGATTTAGTACGGCTTATGCAAGTGACACAGCACTTGTGTCAAAAACGTTCGTAGGGGAGACCAGGTATAAAAGTAACGCGGGATGAACGTAACAAATTCATTTAAAATTTTTCTACGACATCTATCCGAACGTCCTTCAGGGCATCAGATGCCATTTCGATTCCCCCCTAACCTCAGTTACACCCACGGTGCTGTGACGGCAGGTTATGCGTGTAGTGCTATGGTCCCAGAAAAATGCGTCAAAAGTAAGTTTTTAACGATTTTTTCAATCTTAGCTAGATTTTTCATGGTAAATGCTATAGCTGGCGTTTTGCATGGGTGTTGTAAAGTCACTAATCATTTGCAGTTTGAGAATTGCAAATCAATGTTTTAATTATGCTTTTTATGTTTTTTTGCTACGTGTTTGTGGGATTCTGGAAATTCGATACCCAGGGATGATAGAAACAACTTGTTACTTTCATCCCGATTTCCAAATTGGAGGCTAATTGGTGCACCTATGTGCTAGCGTTTATTAAATAACTTATATACTTAGTGCCTGTTTGTTGCAGAATGTCTAATATACACAAAATAACAACAGACAGAGAGATCACAACAGACAGAGAGATCCTTTTTTTAAATGCCCTACAGGGACGCAGCAAAGACGTACCAACTGGCTCACATCACTTTATATAGACATTTAAAGTAAAGGAAAGCTTTACTTGAAAGTTCAGCGGCACTACCCAAGGCGCGATTTGTTTCTGGAAACAAATATTCACTGTCAATGAGGAGTAAAACACATTTTTTTATCATATTAGGTACATTGTATGATTAGCTTAGTAGTATACTCAGAAATAAGGACAATGCAGGAAGCATTTAATTCCTTGGATTACACCTAAGCATTTGTTTATATGCCATTTAGAATAAGACAGAAAGTGGATTGCTCTCACGTCACTCATATATCCTATAGGTATAATAGTTATTTGTTATACAAGGGTGCAAAGTTGTATTTTACCCGCGAGTATGAAATTGAAACACGAGCAAGCGAAAGGATTCTATAGTTGAACCACGAGCAAAGCGAGTGGTTCTAAAATAGAATCCTGAGCGCAGCGAGTGTTTTAACATACGAGAAGTAAAATACATTTGCACCCGTGTGTAACACAAAACTTTTCCCCTCACTATAGCGAGGAAACTCAAAAAAGGTAATTATTTGTTCACATTACAATCATCATCGGGTTAGTGATAATAATTTTCCAAATGCATCATGTATTTAATGCAAGATTTTGTCGCAGTAAACTTAGCACGAAAAAGTAAACGCAGCACGATTTTAACACATTCCTGTAGTTGCACGCCAACGCCAATGCATTATTAAATCATTCTCATTCATTATTTTTACAAAATTATAACAGAACACCCTGAAAGTTGTTTAGTTTACTATTTTTATGCGTGTTCGAGTCGGTAAATAAAGATTATAACCTATAATTATATTATATTATATTCTTTGACAATGTTGACGTTGACATTTTCTGCGTTTTGTGATTGCATCTAGTCATCTTATCATCATTCACTAAAACAATTGTTACTTATGGAATTTTAGGATTTATATGTTAAAATCATCATATTATACAAAGGTTTGTATTTTACACTAAATTCTCAAACAAATTATTTAATTATCATTAATATGGAACAATTTACATGAGCATTTTACGTTTTGTTATTCCAAAACCAAGGTAATTGCTTTGCCACACAAGTGAATAATATGCGTTTTTACACGCTCGTATTAAAGGATAAACGAGCACTTTACGAGCTAGTGAGGGGAAAATTAATTTCGTCTCATGTAATACCTAATGTTAATTACATTCATTCATTGTTAATGCACGTCTTTGAGATAGTGATATTCTAAGACTGTTGATTACTTAAAAATACTAATTACACATAATTATATTGATTATTTTATAGTTATTTATTTTGTTTCTATTATCCCTATGCACTGTTACAACCAACCCTGGGGGTAGGGATAATTGCAACAAATTCCATCCTTCACTGTGAGCCATTTTTCTGTAAAACTATTCGATGTATGAAGTTTATTTTGGTACCAAAAGATACATGAAATATGTGTCTATTGCACATAAAGATTGAAAGTTTGACAACTGCTACCAAAAAAATATAAAAAATCAAAAACTGAAAATTGTTACGTTCATACCTGGTCTCCCCTATTTCTATGGCACTGGCATAGGAGGAAGAACTTGATTTATGCTAGTGGCATAAGAATAAGGTTAGTCTAATCACGTATGTGTGTCACTGGCATAGGAATCAGATTTTGTTGGTCACACACGCTGTGTTACCGGCATCGAACGTGTTAAGAACCCTAACTTAAATGATAATAAAGCATAGAAAGTGTATTCCGTGTGCAATGTGCATTGCACTTGTTACGTGGTGTTTTTTAAGTGTCACCAAACTCGTTCGATCTCGTATTATGTAATTCGAAACAGGACCAAATGAATTTCGAATTATACCGGTTTAGTTTCATTTTCACTTACTTTTATTGTATCTGAATTTAAACAGCAAGTAACAGTCCGTGACCCCAACTCTTACCGCTGGTGTCGTAAAGGTGCATTCAGACCAAACGAACATTCGCTATTCTATCCCGCACTCTACGAAATCAACGAATCACGTTTTGTGTAGCGATTGAATTTCGTAGAGTAGGGGGTTAGAATAGCGAATGCTCGTTTGGTCTGATTGCACCTTTAGAGCCGACTATGGATTGAAGTGTCACTAACCATTCTTTGATAGAAGATTGATGATGGGCAGCAGCGTCATCATAGTGGACGTAGTGGACACATTACTGCGATCACCAATCCGCTTGCCCAGTGTGGCGATTAGGGGTATTTACGTCCTAATGCGTAAACGCATAGTTCATAGGAGAGGGCTACGTCCAGCAGTGGACTAACATAGGCTGATAATGTGATGTGAACAGGCCACGTGGTGACTGCAGTAAGAATTTAATACACTTCCCAACTCCTATCGTAAGAGTCGATTAAGGTATATTTTAACTAACTTTAACATACTTGTCAAATGGACAGGAAAGAGTTACGTCAGTCCACTGCTAGACGCATTAGAAGGTAAATACCCATAAATTAATCGCCACGCTGGGCAAGCGGATTGGCGAACGCAGTAATGTGTCCACTATGATGACGGTACTGCCCATCATCAATCTTCTATCAAAGAATGGTAAGTGACACTTCAAACCCTTAGTCGGCTCCTACGACACCCGCAGGAAGACTCGCCACACGGGCAACCTGCCTACCTACTAAATTCTTGATTTTTTATCGAGTCGGCTCTAGAAATATTTCAACGGTTTTGTACCGTATGCCTTAGGAATGTGTTTACATATTATTGAGGGACTGCATACCGATTACTAGAAATATGCGGAGCAATAAATATTTTATGATATCAGTAATCCGGATTGTATAGATAAAATAGCTAAGATATTTTATTAAATTGATGAAGGTTATTTGGGTAATAGTTGTATTAATTCCTGCGACCATATAATAACATGGATGTCTAACGCCAGCTCAAAAATGCCCTCAAAAACAATTGTTCAATTGTGCCAAGATGGGCAGCACATAGCGCTTTTCTTAACACCGCGCATATTTCGGCGCAACATCTTTGACAAATGCTATAGATAGACAACCAACCAAGCCAATCAAAACTTTGATGGGCCAATCACAACTATTTTTAAATGGCGGCTTCAGTTTTTATAGGTTAATATTGACATTGACACTCATTACCGTGATGCAATGAAGAGGGGGTGACACTTGTCAAGTAAAATTCAGGACCGTTATTGAAAGGCAATTTAGTATGGCGTGCGGCCTCTATGATTTATTTGTTCGTAGATTAATTCATAGATATTTATTATACATATACCTACATACTTAACTTACCCCCTTATTCATAAACGTTTGCTAACTTAACAAGCTGCTAATAATTGTTTGTCCCTTTTGCTCTTATGGACACATTGCTAAGACCAAAAAGGACAAACAATAGCGGCTTGTTAAATTAGCAAACGTTTATGATTATGACTAAGGGGGTCAAACGCTATCATTTATTCCGTGCGCCAGTAGAAAACGAAAAAAAAACAAACTTAAAAAATTGCGTTGTATTTCATTAGCACGCACTTTTAGAACGTAAAATCTTAGTCTTATGTTATGTCTTGTCTTAACTTCGGTGTTCGCGGTAGCAGGCCAACCAGGGTCGCGTTTTATGAAGCTACAATTTACAATTTCGCTGTTTGCCTCTCTAACGCACGCACATATTGGCTAGAAAGAGAGGCAAACAGCGAAATTGTAAATTGTAACTTTATAAAACGCGACCCAGGCCTCTGAGGCCTTTTGACGCGAAATTCGTAAAATTCGTAGATTTGTCTCTAGGTGGGTTTACGCGTTTAGCGAATGCTCATTCTATCTCCACTCTACAGGTGCATTCAGACCAAACGAGCATTCGCTATTCTAACCCCCTACTCTACGAAATTCGATCGTTACACAAAACGAGATTCGTTGATTTCGTAGAGTGGGGGATAGAATAGCGAATGCTCGTTCGGTCTGATTGCACCTTTAGACAAATGTTTATAGAATATAGCCAATCAAAACTTGGATGGACCAATAACAACTATTTTTAAATGACAGTATGAGTTTTTATACCCAGGTTGACATTGAAATTCATTGCCGTGATGCATTGTATTGCATGGGGTGACACTTGTCAACGAAAATTCAGGACCGGTTTTAAAAGACAATTTAGTATGGCGTGCGGCTTCCATGTTTTATTTGTTCATGATCTTGTAAGGTGGATTTACACCAAACTAGCGAATGCTCATTCTATCCCCCACTCTACGAAATCAACGAATTTTGACGAATTACGTCTTGTGTAACGAACGAATTTTGAAGTGGGGATAAAATGAGCATTCGCTCGTTTGGTGTAAGGGTGAAGACACATTTATTAGCATGCGTACGCATTTTTTCTAATAAAATTGGCCGTTTAATATGAAATGTGTAAGCATGCGTAGGTACGCGTGCGGAAAGCTGGACGCGGTCCCATACTAAACTGACATTTTCTATAGATAAAATGCGTACGCATGCTGATAAATGTGTCTTCACCCTAAAACGATCTTCATAAGAACGTCGTAACGTATTTTAAGCGCATTCTTTCGATACGTATTTTTATTGTACTGTTATCGATTACGGTTACATATTGAATCTATATCGTACGAGTATGAGAGTAACGGCAATTGCTCAAAATTAATATTAATGAGCTATACTATACGCAAACACTTTCTTTTTCTCTCATTCGAGAACGATCGGAATTTTAAATCGCGGTATAACACGTTTAACGGAAAAATAATGTTTTTGTTCTGTGGTATTTGAGAAAAATACTGGGATTTAATCAGACTTTAATACGGTATACGTTTCTAATTACATATTTCGGCCAAATTTATAATTTTTCTCAAACTTGCTACGGAATGTTGATGTTACTTACTTTAAATGAAAACCGGAAATACTATGTATCCGGTGTCATATGCGAAGATGATATGTAAAGAGATTTCATGTATTTATTTCACACCTAGGACTGCAAACAAACTGTCTTTTGTTTTGAAACGTCAAATTGTGACACTAGGTCTTGACATTCAGCCACAGAAAAAAAAATAACCTATTAACTAATGTCTAATGTCTATACCACCGGGTAAAAGGATACCTCAAACAGATTAAAAAAAAAATTAGGCGCGAATGTTTTTTTTAATGTTTTACGATACTGTACTATTTGGTTTATTTACAAATTGAATAGTATGGTTCGGCGAAATCAGTTCGTTTTATTTCATGGCAAGTTTGAGAAAAGCACTATACAAATCTCGGCGAGAAACAGGGTTACAGGCCGCGTATCCCTATCTGGCCTCAGTTCCTTCGGCCAGATATAACTACTTGGCCTGTAACCCTTCGTTTCCCGTCCTCTATAGTAATGTACTATTAACAGACTTAATGTAAGGAGGTTCTCAATTGACAACATTTCATATTTTTTAGTGCTAGTTTTTATTGTCTATTTGAAAGAATTCAATATTCAAAGGTACACGTATTTTTTTATTTTTCAAATAAATTGCTATTTTAGTGCAAAAACCCTTTTTATTACTACTTCGAGCAGAAAGAGCGTAAGTTACAAACCGACGACCAATCACAACTATTTTTTAATGACGGGTTAATTTTTATAGGTTGACATTGAAATTCATTGCCGTGATGCATTGAAGAGGGGGTGACACTTGTCAACTAAATTTCAGGACCGTTTTTGAAAGGCAATTTAGTATGGCATGCGGCTTCCATGTTTTATTTGTTCGTAGGCCTTCTGACATCTCACATGCGCGTTGCCCTTATCAAGCTAACGATACAAGTGTGAATGATAGATAAATATCGACATATTACTCACAATCGAGTTCAATCGAGTGCCTTATCTTTATCTGACAGTGTCAGCTCGATATCGAAAATGTACATATCTCTTATGATCTGATAGGCTTTACGAGTATTCTCACTGCAGTTCAAGAGAACCTATTTTTGTATATAGAGCTTTTGCTAGCTATCGCATCATCAGCCTATATTAATCCACTGCTGGACAACGGCCTCTCCTTAGCCTACGCATAAACGTATTAGGACTAACAGAAGAAAATGCCCATAATCGCCACGATGGGCAAGCGGGTTGGCGATCGCAGTAGTGTGTCAACTATGATTTATTTATTTATTTATTTTATTGAAACAAAAGTTTACACGAAATTACAGTTTACACCAATGCGTCGTGAAACTAAAATTAAAAGAGATACAAATAAAGATACACAGACACAGAGAAAAAAAAAAACAATAATAAAAACATTAAATAGGTTCAGGTGACACAACAGCGTGGCTCTGTCGAATCATCTGAACCGGCGTAGGGTTCGGCAGATTGCCCCGGAACCGCCGAAACACAACGCCCTTCGGCCAGAAGACTGATGATGATGCTGCTGCCCATCATCAGTCTTCGATTTAATGTCATTGACATTTAAATTCCTTAGCCGACTTTTACGATACCCATGGGAAAAGTTGGGGTGGTGACACTGGTGACAAATATATTTTTACTGCCGTCACCACACGGCAAATTGCTAGCTATATACTTTTAAAATACCTTCCTACTCTTTATGCAGACGTATACAGGGCGTCCCCAAACTTAGGACATGAAGGGAATGTACCTTGAATTTGAATAGCGTAGATAGGGTATTTCGCTCAAAGTTTTTGTGTGTCCAATCGCCCTGTATAGCCAATCATAACTAAGGTAGACCAATCACAACATACATAACAATTTTTAATGTTAACCTAGAAGGCCAAGGGCCACTAAAGTGGTCATGTGGCCACTTGCCCCCGTGTGTGGCCAGCAGCCATTGAAGTTAGCTGGTGGTAGGACCTCGTGCAGGGTCCGCCCGGATAGCTAGGTACCACCGTCTTACCCGTTAATCTACCGCTGAATAGTACCGTGTTCCGGTTTGGGGGTAAGATACGTAGGATGCCCTGAAAATTTCGGGAATTTAATACTTAGGAACGTGTATTTGACATGTGTTATACCTCTTTCTTACAAGCATAGTCTCATTATTCGAAAACACTGGCCACTTAGAAAAAAAAAACAATGTCCGATTTTCAATTGTTTTTTAAAGTCGTTGAGTCGCTGGTGAAAATGGAGCTGTCCCGCGAAAGTTTTAGAGCAATGATTTATTATGACTTTAAAAGTGGATTAACACAACAACAATGTGGAGACCGATTAACTATTGCTTTTAGTAGTGAAGCACCTTCAAAGACGACCATATACAGGTGGTATTCGAAATTCCAACGTGGCCGTGTGTCTCTTGCGGATGACGTACGTGAGGGTCGACCGAAAACGGCCGTTACCGATCAAAACATCGATTTTGTTCGCCAACTGATAAAGGAAGATAGGCATGTTACATATCGGGAGATTCAGGAGACTTTAGGCATTGGAATGAGTCAGGTACAAGTTATTTTACAACAAGAGTTGGGCGTGCGGAAGTTATTTTCCCGGTGGATTCCTCACTTGTTATCTGACGACCAGAAAACGGTACGTGTCAATTGGTGCCGCAAAACTTTAAAAAGATTTAATGGAGGAAGCTCAAATGCCGTTTTTAGTATTGTGTCAGGTGACGAATCATGGATTTACGCATATGAGCCTGAATCGAAAAACCAATCTTGAGTTTGGGTTTACGAAGACGAACCGAAGCCGACAAAAGTTGTTCGTTCTCGCAGCACGATCAAAAAAATGGTAGCCACGTTTGTCTCCAAATCGGGTCACGTGGCGACTATCGCTCTTGAAGATCGAAGAACTGTCAATGCCGATTGGTATATAGGCGTTTGTTTACCGATTGTTTTTGCTGAACTGCGAAAAACTAACCCTAACCGCCGTATTATACTACACCATGATAATGCCAGCCCCTCACACCGCTCAGAAAACAGACGAATATCTGAAGGGCGAAAACGTCGAATTACTGGACCATCCTCCGTACAGCCCCGACCTAAGTCCCAACGATTTTTTTACTTTCCCGAAAATAAAGAATCGGTTGCGTGGTCAGCGTTTTCAGACCGCGGAAGAAGCAGTCGACGCTTATAAAATGGCCATTTTGTCAACCCCCACTTCAGACTTCAATAACTGTTTTAAAAACTGGTTTCAGAGAATGAAAAAGTGTATTAAACACAAAGGAGAATACTTTGAAAAACAATAAAAGTACTTTTATTTCATTAAAATGCGTATTTTTTCCGATTCCCGAAACTTTCAGGGCAACCTACGTAGCCGGTGTAATTAATTGTAATTAAATCGATCTGAGTCCTCAGGGTAGGCAGCGCGTAGGCGATTTTTTGATCGCTATGTCCATGGGCCTCAGTTCCTGCTTTCCATCAGGTGGGCTGAGAGCTCAGTTACCTTTTACCTTCCACCACCAGTTTACTTTCGTCACATAAAAAAATAAAAAAGGGGACAAAACTCATATCACATAAAAAAAGGTGGTCATCGAGCAAGAGCATGTTGTCTTAAGGTGCGTTCAAACTAAAAGAGCATTCGCTGTTCTAACCTCCCACTCTACGAAATTCGATCGGTACACAAAACGTGATTGGTTGATTTCTTAGAATGGGCGCTAGAACAGCGAAAGCTCTTTTGGTTTAAACGCACCTTTAGTAATTGTCTTGTTGTAGTAGAGATACTGACGTAGCACATTTTAATGCTAGAGAGAAGTAGTTTAAAAGGTAAATAACGTAACATTTATAAATTGGTTAGTTGAGCCTTTTTTTATTTCAATTGTCCATTTTCATATTCGGTTATTTCTTGGAAAAAAAATGTTCCATAATTGCCATAAGTACATTTTCCGGATTTCCTCCTTTGTTACCGCCCTACAAAGTGTATGGAAAATGGAAACAAAATAGAAAAAAACATGGGATTTTTTTCCCATTGTGATCGAAAGAACTCGTGATTCTGAGTAGAAATAACGCAAAAATCCCATAAATTCAAAATTATGAAAGTGGACAAAATAAGAAAATACGCTCAGAATTACGTTTATTATAATCAAAAACAATACTATTTCTTGTACTGTTAGATAATTTGTAATAGTAACCTTGAGTGAAACCCTATCAATAAATGACGTGCGCTTGAAAGGGCTTAGAACTAATCTACTTATTGTCTACGAATTATTTATAATCCCAAAATACAGTCACCTACATACACTATGGTGATCAGTGACTTAACAATAGGGTGGCAGGGCTGGCAAAATGCCACGGGCCCCAGAGGGCCCCGGCCCAAGAGGCTGTGAGCTCAGAAATATTTTTTTAATGTGATTTTTACTGATAGGGCCCCATCAAAATAATTTGCCACAGGCCCCAGATGGTATAGTTACGCCACTGATGGTGATAGAACTCTTTAGGCCAAGCAAGACACACAGTTTGCGTGTACAGTATTTGCAAGTGCGTGCCGTTGTAGCGTATGTAATGTTATAGTAGACTGCACACCGGTCGCGTGGCGGGCACGTGCGCGTTCAGTGTAAGACAGGGTCGGCACCAAGTGGGACCTTAGAAAAATCGATAGAAGTCGGTTATTTAGTTAATTTTTATAACACGATCGACGCCGGTGACACGCATATGTGACCGACAACTGTAATCCTATGCCAGTGACACACATACGTGATCAAAGTAATCTTATTCTTATGCCACTAGCACTAATCAAGTTCTCCTATGCCAGTGGCATAAAAATACGAACGTTTTTGACACAGGTGCTGTGTCGCCAGCATAGGAGTACAATCTTTTCGGTCACACATGCGTGTCACTGGCATAGGATTTCGATCGGCATAGTATAAGCACTTAGTGAAACAGTACTGGAGGCGAACGTGTTAATTTAGTGACTATTCCTAATCAGAATGGGCCCTTAACTTTATAGGGCACCGGCAAAAACGATGACCCGGTATAACTATTTTTTTGTATTTTTTTCTTGTACAGTGGCATTCAGAATTGCATGGACAATTTATGGATGAATTCATTCATAAACTGTCCCATGAAATTTTAACTGTGTAATTTGTTTTATAATTAAACAAATTGATCATGTTAGGTGTTAGAGTGCATGTTCAGATATTTATGAGCCCCATGGCAGCACCGATATATCTGATGGAGACTATTTTTGTCTGTTTCCCACAATCAAACAAAAGCCGGAAGTGGCTTTCAATCGGAACCACGCGAGCCGATGAACTTTTATGCTAATTTGTTACATTTTATTTAAATTATTATGAGAACTTTTTTGAGGTTACAATATTATACAGGGTGTCATCTGGGTCGTGGAGCAAGAGTGAACAGGCTACTATAGTTTTTTTTTTTGCGTTAGAGAGAACATAAAAGCAGGAAGCTCGAGATCTATATATATATATATATATATATATAAGAAGTTAAGTTTTGAATGTGAGAGGCCTACCCACGCTGCTCCTTCCGGTACATACGTGGTCGCCACTCGAGAACCTTTCTGCCCCAACGTAAATTTATAAATATGATCCCATTTGTAAATATGTTCAATAAATATAATTTATATTTTCAGCAACCATGATAACGGCAGTCAATGACTTCTTAGACGACCTACGGTAAGAATTGCTTCAGCTTTTCTTAACCCTAAGCAGATAAAAATCGTACTCAGCTATTACTAATAATTACTAATAAATAATCGTACCACACGTCTCTGCCCTCGGCTAGTCTGTGGCCAAGAGTAAGCCCATTAAAAAAAAACACCGGTGACAGCCGACTATCTATAACCTATAACCTAACCCTATAGTCGCAGATTTCTAAGACTGAACATTTGACAGTTTAGAAATGAGCCTTAAAATACAGGATGTTTTTCTTTTAATTTAAGGGAAGCTTATTTAGGTCAAATTTAATTAATTTCTCTAAGAAACTAGTGTCTCTTTAACGGACAAGACTCAAAAAAATCGTGTGTTCAAGCCTTAACGCCATTATATAGTACGAAAAATTCAGTACAATAAAAAAATACGAAAAGATATTGCTATAAGGTGGTCGTTTTTGAGACCGGTGCCCCTATAAAGGGTTAACTCTTACTGTTATTGAGTTAATAAGAAAATAGTTTAATGACTGAACAAGTGTATTGCAATACAATGCAACCTTCATTACATTCAAATTTTACTGATTTTAACATGTGCCGTCAGTCACCTGAGATTAACTTTTATGTTATTCTTAAGGTTCTCTCACACTTACTATTTCATTTATTATGTATTAAACAGTAAAAAAAAATTTTTTTTTCGAATGTAACAAAAGTTGATATACCAGGCAACTTTTATTAATGTCCCAAGTAACGTGTCCAATTATCCAATTTAACGCAAATCAGCACGAACACCCTGTATATATGACGTTAAGATTACTGGAAAAATGGTGAGTCTTACCCTCATATTAATAAGGATTAATTTTATTTTTATTTATTTATTTATTTTTAATTTATATTATATTAATAAGGATTAATCTATAACTGTCGAAAGTTCATTCTTATTAATCGGCAACTATAAGCAGATCGGGTCATTTTCATATTAACAAAAAACTAATGTGGTGAATCATTTAAGGGCCCTTTCTAGTGTCGTATCGTATACTAATTGGGAGTTTATTTATTTATTTTATCACTTTATCAGCTACTTTTGCTGTTCACTCGTGAGCTAAAATGTACGCAAGGTTAAATCTGTTGCCCGTTATATTTTGCTTCGTTGCACGGCGCCCTATTCTAAAAATATACAGGGTGGAAAGTCTATATAGGTCATTAAGGCATTTGTTGACGTAGGCGACATGAATAGTAACACACGTGAATTGGAAAACGTTTACGGAACGAATTTAACCCTTAAGCACGCCAAGAACCACTAAAGTGGTCGTGTGAACGTGTGTTGTCACATCAGCAACAGAATAGCAACGTACCGAGAAGTTTAATAAGTTGCGAAACTTCTGTAGAGAATGTTTTCGGTAATTAAAATTTTACAAGCAATCTTATCACGCCAAAACCGTTGTATAGGTATGTACATTCCTTTACAGTTTTATTTTATGCCTTGTTTACTCAATTGTGAAATACAATATTTTTCATAACAGTTTTTTATAAGTCCTCATGGCAACCTCAATGAGAACTTACTCTCATTCTCTTGAAGATTCTCTGAGTATATTTCCTCAATTTTGAGAATGTTTTGCATCTGCAACATACATGTACAATGTACATGTTCTGTACATTCATCATCATCATCAGCCTATGATAGTCCACTGCTGGACGTAGGCCTCTCCTATTAACTATGCATATAGACGCATTAGGAGGTAAATGCCCGTAATCACCACGCTGGGCAAGCGGATTGGCGATCGCAGTAATGTGTCTACTATGATGACGCTGCTGCCCATCATCCATCTTTTATCAAATAATGGTCAGTCAATCCCTTAGTCGACTCTTACGACACCCGCAGGAGGAGTTGGGGTGGTGACAAATGTATTCTTACTGCCGTCACCACACGGCCAATTTCTGTTCTGTACATTGCTAGTCACCAATTGTCATCAGAACCCAGAGCATGTGCAAAATTTCATCCTAATCGAAGATTGGGAAGGTTAAATTAAGATTACAAGATTTTCTTACATACACAAGTGATGCTAATAAAAGCGTGTTAAAAAGATACTTACAGGACTCAAATACAGGTCATAGTTATCATTCGCCGCACGCCATCACTTTGCAAGGCCGTGTTTAGTATCGTTAGCGCCGGCGATCCATACAATGTCCAAATGGAATATTAAACAAGCCGCCATGACAATGTCACGACTCTGCCAAAGATTAACCAATATTACATCAGACGTTTATTACTTAGTAATATACCTATTTACAATTCGTGAGTAGAAAACAAAAAAAAAATAAACAAACTTGCATTATTCCATAATCACGCACTTTAAGGGTGAAGACACATTTATCAGCATGCGTACGCATTTTGTCTATAGAAAATGTCAGTTTAGTATGGGACCGCGTCCAGCTTTCCGCACGCGTACGCATGCTTACATTGCTTACACGTTTCATACTAAACGGCTAATTTTATGAGACAAAATGCGTACGCATGCTGATAAATGTGTCTTCATCCAACACAATTAAACACAACTGAAACCCTAAATCCTTGAGTTCACATACATTTTTAGTTAAAATTATTGATATTTATTAGTATTAACGTAAAAATATATCTGCGAACGTGTTGGACGATTCACGATACTTAAGTACTTATGTGTGTCAAAGACGTCAAATGGTATGGAAACAGCCATACATATAAAAAAAAAATCGATTTCTTTACATTTTTTTTTTTTGGATTCTACTATTTCTACTACTGACGAATATAACTGTCTACCGAACCGAAATCGACCGAGATGTGTTTAAAACAAAAATCCTCTAATTTTACGCCATAATTTACAACGGATGACGTAAAAAATTATGTAACTTGCACATACTGACATGTTCAGCGAAATGAGTATCTAAGGCTTACGAGATAAGGATGTTGTTGTATATAAGAATAGCGTTCTATTTCTAACATAATTAACACCAATTTATCATGTCATCTAAAACACGGTAATAGATCGTGAAAATGTGTAGGCTGTTCAGTCACTACCAAAGCCTTTATTTCGCGGCCGTGTTTAAAAAAACTGACCGCGTTCGAAATTCAAGTTGAGAAAATCTGTGCAGGATTAAAAATAATCGGGATTCGACGTTTGAAGACTCAGTGTTGCTTGTGTTTGGAAGATCTGCCAGTTTATGGCAAGAAGTCTCGAAGAATTATTTATTTTAAAACGAACTGCCTTACGCTATTTATTTGCGCGGGAATCTAAATTGTTAGCTTTAGGCAAAAAGCCTGTCAATAAAAAAATAGCCAATTTTATTAAAACTCATGAGGAGAATAACGTGTGGAGTAATTTTATGGACTCGTTGAACGAAGATTTGACTCGGAATATAAACGTTTACGAGTGGAGGGTGGTAGAAGAACGTAAAAGTGTTGCCAGGAGAGTAAGATTGGATTCCACTTCGAGGGATATTCTTTTGCATTACGATATGCGTTTCTGGTAAGATATTACTATTACGGTTTTTATCGGTATAGGCCACGGTAGTAGGCCACTACAACTATATTTAAAATAACAAGTAGTAAGAGAATACTTATAATCTGATCAGTGATCATTAACACGTTCGGCGCCGGTGACACAAATCTGTGATCAAAATAACCTTATTCCTACGCCACTACCATAACTGAAATTCTTACTCCTATGCCAGTGAATGTGCTTTTAAACCAAACGAGCATTCGCTATTCTATCCCCCGCTCTACGAAATCAACGAATCACGTTTTGTGTAACGATCGAATTTCGTAGAGGATATAGAATATCGAACAAATAAAACATGGAAGCCGGACGCTATACTAAACTGCCTTTCAAAAACGGTCCTGTATTTTATTTGACAAGTGTCACCCCCTCGTCAATGCATCACGGTAATGAATTTCAATATCAACCAATAAATGCTTAATGCCATTTAAAAATAGTTGTGATTGGTCCATCAAAGTTTTGATTGGCTAAATTCTATAAAAAATTGTCATAGATGTTGCGTCGAAATATGAGCGGCGTTAAGAAAAGCGCTATGGATGGGCTGTAGCCCATCTTGGCACAATTGAACAATTGTGTTGGTGGGCATTTTTGAGCTGGCATTAGACGTCCATGTTATGGTCGCAGAGAATAGCGAATGCTCGTTTGGTCTGAATGCACCTTGACATAGAAACAATATTTCTGGCCACACATATATGCGTATCACTGGCATAGAAGTTCTACAAGATAATTTCGATCGGTATAGCATTAGCACTTAGTGAAACAATACTAGGGGCGAACGTGTTAACGTCAGTTCGACTTAGGTCCCGACCCGAGTGGCTTAATGTGTTGCAATTAGTTGACTATCATCTACCCTCATCAACTATAGAGCCTTAAATGACTTGTCAACTTCTGTCAGATAATGTACATGCATACAACAACTCATTTAACATACGATTTTAAACAGGCAGATAATTACATAGTAGATAGTTACTCGTAAAAGGCGTTGTTTTGTATTTCAATAGTCTTTAAAATGATGGTTTCTTTACCAAACACCTCTAAATAAAGAGTTTCACTGTTTCAATGGTATACCATACAGGGTATTTGTATGCTCGGTTTTTTAATTGAATGTTTTTACTCGAACACCCCTTTTATGATCGGTCGCGTTTCGTAAAGTCAAAATCTAATCTAACTTTTATATCTTTTTTCATGAAAATGATTTATTATGGCAGCTATTTATAGTTACAGCTTCTTAAAAACATTCCTACATATTGTATTATAGGCTAGGTAAAACTTGTATCAAAACTAACTCTACATATAAACTTAAAATAATAATTATTAAATAGAAAAACCACTACCAGAAAGTGTCAAGTAGTTACTTTATGTTTTACCAGGATTTTTTGATGATATTGTTTTCCACAAGTAATACACACATTTTCTCTAAATAATAATGACTCATCATTTCGTAACCGTACAATACGTTTTATATTATCTTATCAAATATTATCAATGACTATCTTCGCCTGAAATTTAGTGTGTATCATACTCCTTTTCGTGTGACTGTGTTTCATATTTCTGGTGAGTTTTTTACAATTTATCACTATTTGTATAAACCGGATAAACTATACCTACAGATCTAGCGCATAAACCTTTACCTTCGGCTTTTCACGGAAATATCCGAATTCATATTCCCGTCATAATGAACTTTAGCATCCAATGCACTGCAGCGAATTGAGACAAAAAGATAAATTAGGACGTTTCCGTGAAAGGGCTTGTCCATTAATCACGTCATACGATTTTGGCCTGTTTTGGACCCCCCATCCCCCATGGTGATATTTTCAGGACCTACCATTTTTATTGCCAACTTAAGTAGTCCTTTTAATAACACTTGAATTTACGTACTTTATTAAGCACACGTGATAGGAAAATACTTTTTTGCCAACTACGAGCATTTAAGTTCGCGATGTTTTAAATACTAAGTACCAATTTATAAATTGTTAAAAAAATGATTTTTTTTACTAGCTCAACTAGCTGTAATGTTGTTGAGAGGGTAACCAAACATTACACGTGAACTGTCCGATGCCCCCCCCCCCCTACTCCCCTACGGTGATAATTGGTGATTTTTTCTTGACCCCCTCCCTCCCCTATACAGTATGACGTGATTAATGGACAAGCTCTGTGGTGCATGCATGTATTCTTACTGCCGTCACCACACGGCCCCAAGGGCGTATGTCATGTGTGGTGACGGCAGTAAGAATACATTTGGCATCAACCCAACTCCTCCTGCGGGTGTCGTAAGAGTCGACTAAGGGATTGAAGTGTCACTGACCATTCTACAAAATTGATGCTGGGCAGCAGCGTCATCATAGTGGACACATTACTGCGATCGCCAATCCGCTTGCCCAGCGTGGCGATTATGGGCATTTACCTCCTAATACGCTTAGGGAATAGGAGAGGCCTTTCTCCAATTTATTTATTGAAGATTAATGATAGGCAACAGCGTAATCATAGTGGAGTGGACACATTACTGCGATAGTACGATAATATTTAAAACGCAAGTCAAGGCGAATAGAAGATTTAAAAATTAAATACTTATCCAAATGCACTTGCATATAAATGCGCTTATCAAATTATTAATTATGCAGGGCTGTTAACCGATTGTGTTATCCGATTTTAGATAAACTCAACTGTGCTAATTTTACACAATCTACCTTGTGATCGCGAATTTATGGCGATATCAATCATTCACAGGTATTGCGTTTATCGGCTTAATCGATCTTGCCATTCACTATTACGTTGCTTTTGGCTGTTTAGTATAATTGAAGTATGTACTTTCGTATTGCATGCATATTTTCAGTTATTCAATTTAAACTTATCAAAAGATAATCAACAATAAAACAATTTAAATTCTATAAATATAATTGAGCGGTTAAGCTATAGAAATTAAGAAATATCGGAATTTTAATCAAAATGAGTGGCAAAGAATCTTCGTCCTCGTGGAATCCTGTGATTTACAAAATGTTAGTGTAGTGAAACATCCATTTTGAAGCCATTGGATGCTGTGAGTGTTGTGTGTGTGTAGGCCTAGTGACATCCCTAGCCTAGCCCTATTCCAACCATGCTTGGATGGTTGGAATAGGGCTAGGTACCTCGCGATCCTCCACGAAACTCAGTATCTGTTTCAGGTTGCTAAATGCCTCCTGTAGTGTTTTTGGAGCCCCTAAGTGCCTACTTCTGTATACTCTACCGGTTTATATTCTAGAAGAACTCGCTATCCTCCACGAAACTCAGCATCTGTTTCAGGTTGCTAAATGCCTCCTTTAGTGTTTATATTCTAGAAGAATATGTTTTTTATTTTTTTCTCTCCTCTGCACATAGGGCTGTCTGTTTTGCCGATACTGTTTGTTAAGTGTTTTGTGTACCGTGATTAGTCCTACTGTTTTCCTTAGTTTCCGTCTGGAAGAGCAACCATATCTTATCAAAATTTATGAACAGTTCCCCGTTATTATTCATAAACATCATGAACTTAGCAAGCTGCTAAGTATTGTTATTGTTTGTCCCTATTGATAAGACCAAAAGGGACAAACTAAGTTAGGAGATATTATTCATCGTGAACACTGAACACCTATAGCCCTACTGTCCAACGTTTAAATAATGATGTTCTTTTGTTTCCAGGGGCGGCAGAATGGCAGAAGCACCTGTGGTACGAGTAGAACACGGAGAGCTGCAGGGACGAATCGTCGAGAGTCCTGGCGGGAAGTCGTTCTACAGCTTCCAAGGGATTCCTTACGCTAAACCTCCATTGGGGACCTTGAGGTTTCAGGTAAATAATATACCTACCTACTAGTGTTGGCATCAATCTGAAGTAATTCTGGTATCTTAGTATATTTCGAGATTATTTTGTAATAATGTAATTTAAATTGGATTTATACGCC
>JALPQI010010922.1:0-45363 GCA_025490895.1 Thaumatotibia leucotreta
GAAAATTAACCTCTCTAGATTAATTGCATTCGAGTGCATACAGTTACTTGCAATACAAACACTCGATCGATAGCGCAGTCCTCTGCGTGACCCGATAAGACCTGTGTTGCGTAGGTATTTAGTGTGCCCATGTTGAAAAGTCGAAATAAACAACGATCTTGGCCTTGAACCACACGACACACAAAGTCTCTAAAGTTACAATATGTACGCGTGAGCGTCACGGGTGAATTTTATATAAATTTCTAAATTGCCAATCTTGAAGTTCCAGGTAATATTTTGTGTTGTTACCGACTGTTTTTATCAGCAGTTTTAATTTTCTGAGATGCTAAACCGGACCAGTCCGTGTCGCGAGAGACCTCACCTCATATGGATGTCACAGAACTCACAGATACGAAAAGACCTGCTAGACTGCCATCAGTGGGCTTGGATTCAAGCTTAATAAGTTTAGAGTTAATCTATACGAGTAAAATGTCCATGAATCAATTGTATCAATAATGTCAATCCACCACATCCTTATCTTCGAGTGCCTTGGCCCTGTTCTTTGAAAATTGTTAATTTTATCGTATGTTATCGATCGAATGGTGTCTTATCTACCCGCCCGTATGTATTGTAGTGTAGGTACTGTTTATAAGAACTGGAAGTAACTGTTAATGCTGAGGTAATACAACAAAATTAAATTGATGTCCAGATATACATACGTGAAAAATGCTGTACTCATACTTCAGTATTCTCGTAAGGTTCCTGGGTATGACAATCCTGCCAATTGTCGTAGTCATACGTCTCTTATTCTAACAAAACGTTTATCACTTATCAAGCAAATGTAATGATAACTGTTTCTGGTAACTTGAATGTCAAGGCTCCATGCAGGGTGCTACTGCTTCCGCCCTGCCAATGGGAGCGCGACGGGCACTTTCGCCGCGCTGTGCGCGCACGCCGATGCGTCTGATACTCCATTGTACATGTACAAGTATTAACACGGCGGAACAACATGCTTTGTTGCTATTGAATGGGATAATTTTGTACGTGTACGGTACTGAGAATTGGATGTGTCATCAAACGCAATTTTATTGTCATGTTAGCCTAGTTGAATACTCTATACATCTAAGTCAAACGTTGATACTATTTATTTCGCCTATTAAGGCTATTTATATTGTCTACTTTCAATGGCCATATTCTCCAACTATCCTTTTGTTCTTATTCTTTGGACTCTCTAGTCGTTAGTCGTATGATAATAAAAGTTATATATCGCGACTGGGACGTTAATTATCACATGTTTAATGCATACAGCATGGTGGGCGGAGAGGGGTGACTAATGCATATGGACGCCTGGGACTGCTCTTAATGTTACCAGTGCATCAATCCACTAGCTAGCTGGTTTTAATATTTACATGTCCTTACCTGCAGCGTGAAAAGGGTCTTTGACCGCCTTGCATGCACGGCACATATAATATTTATATTGTACAGTAAGTAGTGTACAGCGTGTGTAATGTAGCTACATGTGGCAAGTGCAGGTATTGGTTAAAGTGCACTGGTTTTTACTGAAATCTATATGTTATGAAACTTATGAAGGTTTATTGAGAAGGTATATGATTTCAAGGCACAGAAGTAACGTAAGTCATGGATTATTAGGTTACTTACAGGTTGCGTGATTCGTTAAAAATTTTAGCCACGAGTGAAACTCGTTACGCCACGCGATGAAATAACAATGAAATCCATTCTAGATCGTCTGATACAAAAACTATTCTGGTATCAGATCGATCGGTGCAGTGTCGCAAAGCATTGCAGCGCAGCGCTTCCTGCGCCGTCGCCCGTGACGGCGGCCGCGGCCTCATCGCGTTATTCTGACAGTGTATTCTATAGCCCACTGAATTAAACGTTTAATTAAACCAGTGTAACTTAACTCAAAACGTAACCGAGCCTCAGTTAGAGATTAGCCAAAACCGGAGAGCTCATTATATTTCACAAGGGCATTGCTGTTGGTGCAATCAGAATAACATTCCCCTGCCTTGCATTCGTGCACCAAATTCCGTCTAGACAGTGTATTATGTAGCTCAATGAGTTAAACGTTTCATTAAGCCAGTGTAACCGAGCGTTTAACAAAACGTAACCGAGCCTCAGTTAGAGATTATCCAAACCGGAAGAGCTCATTTATATTTCACAAGGGCATTGCTGTTGGTGCTATCAGAATAACATTCCCCTGCCAGGCATTCGTGCACCAAATTCCGTCCAGACAGTGTATAAATGTAGCCCAATGAGTTAAACGTTTAATTAAACCAGGTAACCAAGCATTTAACTCAAAACGTAACCGAGCCTCAAAGATTAAAACCAAAGAGATCATATTTATATTTCGCCAGGGCAATCAGAATAACATTCCCCTGCTTTGCATTCGTGCACCAAATTCCGTCAAGCATATGTATGCCGACAATTTTAAAACAGTTGCGATATTCAGCAAATTCCAGGCTTAGTGACACAGTGGAAACGGTTGTTATGACAGGATATTTAACGGAAAACTTATGTCCAAAAATAGACGAACTGCAAGTTTTTATTTAAACAGCATGCTTTCTTTGTTATTAGGTACAGTCTAATTACAAATCGGCTTTCTCGATTCTGCATTCGATTACAGGTCGACAGTTCTGCCAACTGAATACGCCGAAATATATTTCATTTACATACGTCTAGTTGGTATAGATACTTGAGTAAAAGCAGTACCGTAAAATTACTTTTCAACATGAGCTCATTCATCGCTTCAGGAAGTATGATCAGGGCTCGATCAATGGACGCTCCAGTTCTACAGTTTGTTGTAATCGGTCGATTTCGGTCGATAGACGGGAGCACAGTTAATTGTGGCGGCATTGTTCCCGCGTCCGCTGTGACATCATGCGCGTGCGCTTCTATTGTGCGGCTTTGTGACCACCCTCGGAACTGGATCTAGATTGTTTTCCCTTTGTCGCGGGAAGAAATTGATGCTATTGAGTCGCAATTGGCTCGGTAACCTGGTTGTTCACAATTGTCGACAATGTATAATGTACAACCTATCCTATGCTTATGTTGGAGAAAAGCGAACTCTTACTGTATTAAATTACACAGTCGACGTTAAAATAATAATAATGGTATTCTTTATAAAGTGTCATATATGTAAAATGTAGCTGAAATTCGTTTGTACATATAGATTGTCTCACTCAAATATATGGTATACCCTTAACCCTGATTTGTGCGGACTTTCATTATTATGGTTAAACATATTTTATTTTCCTTATTTGTCATTGGGGGCGAGATAGACATGATTAGTTTCGAAATTGAGAGCTGATGAGGCGGATACTGCAATGCAAGTCTCATGATTAATTACAGTTACGTAGAATACCAACTCAAACCAAACTCTTCATAGCAGCGCGCAATTTAGTGGCTTAGAATGGACATGCGGGCAGGGTGGCCCGATAGCCTGTTGCATATTAATTACTGAATCAGTTTATCTTCGTCATATATAGGTAAGTACTTAATACAACAATAAATCATTGTTGTTTATTTATTATTTGTTGAAAATAATTTAAATAAAATTCTCAAGAAATAGTCTGCAAAAAGAAATTTGGCAGTAACGGCAGGAACGAAAAACTATATGCTTCTCTTTTTATGAGTTCATAATAATAACATTAGTGCAAGAATGAAGCGGTATGATCGGATCTGGAGTCAGAGCTCTCATTTGAATGAGACTCATTATTGCATTATAAAAAACAAATCAGGAGCATTCCATGAAAACATCTACTTTTTGTCGCTTACGACTCACTATGGTAGCTACCCTAATAAAATATGCTAGCTGTTAGGAAACACTCTCAATCTTAAAGCCTTGATATGTTATTATTATGCCGTAACTCAGCTTACTAATTTAATTTTTCAAAAGTAATAAAAAGACAGTGTCGCTTACGACATGTTTTCATGGAATGCTCCATCAGACCTTTGTTTTATTTATCAGACTCCAGCGAGGTATAGTGGAAATTGATTGTCTGACATATCAGACTATAATATAATGGTCATATAATAAGATTAATATAGCTCAAATGACTAGCCAAAAGTAAACAGATGTAATGAAACTAATGAATGACTAAATATATCACAATTGTTTTTAAATAGTATGGCAATCAAACCACCTTAAACCTGCGACGGGCAGGGGATGTAAGACAAACAGTGCCGGTTTCAGCAGTATGTCCATAAAATTTACTTTCTACCCTTGTTTATTACGAAAATTTATTTTCACTAAAATTGCAAACTACTCGCCGTATAATTGAAATACCTAAACGTTATCTATTGGTTAGCTCTAGTTATCAGCGTTGTTAAGTGTCTACTTGTATTAGTATGCTCACATGATGTCATCCCCAATGCTTCGGCAAACAATATACTCGTGGGTTCGGTTGGAATGGTCCTCCACATAACATAACGGTGCCATTGTATCGATGGCATATGATAATGTGCGCGACGTGCGCCCGCGCGCGTGATTGTATGCAAGTCAACAACGCTCCCATTTATTTTCACCTTTCTGCAAACAAACAATCAATTGTGATTTATTGGCAAACAAAGCATTTGTGGTACATTTCTTTACATGTACATAGTCGACCAGATGTTAGTTTTGATTATTTAATATTTAACTTTTTGGTTGCTCTACATACACCGCAAACCACATACACGGTGTACCTAACATGTGAAAACCTAATCATTTTATTAGTCTTTACTCCTTAGGTTGTGAGAAGCAGAAAATGTCAACTCGGTTAAAAATATGATTTGGTTGTATATTTTCATAATTTTTCTTTTTAATTATCTTATTAACCTTAGTTCATATATAACATTTTACTGTGCTTCTCACGACCTGGGAATAAGTTGTTAACCTGTGCACCGTGTTCAGATTTCAACTCATAGAAACATCATGCTTACCTACTGAATCGACGGAAACAATCATTTTTCAACACTCCATTTAGTTATCTTTTGAAACTGCGAGCGCGTTGCCGGCTGGTAAAAGATAACTTATCACGGCGGCGTATTGTTGACTCTTTTATTGGTCAGCAATTTGTTTTTGGAAGTTTGCATAACGCATTCCGATGAACAGCACCAACAGTGAGCCAATTAATATTTAACCAGAAAGGTGTGATCTCGTTATGAATGCATTCAATTCTCAGAGTATGAGGAAGCGGTCAGCAGGCGCGGCTACTACGGGGCGCCGATGCATGGCCGGTGGGCGGCGGACGCGCATCCTCCTTACGCCGAGGATACAGGTATCCTGTCCGTCGCCTGACCTTCCCTGTGTCGTCGAGTGACGCTAACTACTCCGTCTATGCTGTTCTTCGTCCCTTACCCTCGCGGTGCAGGCTTCCCACGAGCTCACTCGATCTCTCCATTGTTGTTCGATAAACTACGTACCTATTGTTGATTCAGCTTCGCGTGCCATGCTGTCGTGTGCGAGTATGTAATCATAAATCGATTTGTCCGCCATCCGTCGCTATATGTTCTGCTTCCTCCACTTTCTCCGGGCTCCATCATGTAACTAGATTACTTGATTATTATGTCAGCGCTTGGGGCCTTAACATTGTAAGCGAGTTTGTCTTTGTGCTAACTAAAAGGCCGATAGCTAGCTCTATTTATGTTTCGTACTTTGATTGCGGCTTTTTATTGTCATAATTCAGTATTGACCTATTGAGTCGTGAGTCTGTTGACTTTGATCAATGATTTGTTTGCCTTGCGCTATCATGTGATAGTCGTCTGCCTCATAAAACTATGACAGTGGGTACTAATTAACCGTTATCGGGGTTTAATAATGTATGAACTATTTACATGACATCACTTGGCTAACCTAGATCCTAGATCACGCAACCCTCAACCTATAGGCAATACTCACCTACTAGACTAAATACACAAAGTAACTTATTATTTCACTTACAGCATTACCACGTACAAGTATGTGCCTATTATATTTCTCATCTTACATCAATGCGATGATGTTCTTGTAAATCAGGAGTTGGAATGCAATGTCATTTCCGTCGTAGAGCCGCATAAATTGCATTCCCTATTGCGACGGTTTACCCAAACGATTGGATTATGATTTAAAATGATGGCAAATGCGTACCTATATGTAGGCTCGAGACCTAGATGATACGAGTTTGCAAGGTCACAAATTTCCTGGTTTCTAGCAAACAACCCTGGCTTAGGTCCTAAACGTCATTAACCTAAGTATGGCAAGGATCTATTAGTTATAAAGTAGGTACGTGAGTTTACTCATTATAATGGAATCCCTGACGTAGATGCTATACATATTGTATTGCAACATGTAATATGTTTATTTTTCCCTAGAAAAATAAATATGTAATTGCACTATGCAAACATCTGTTCGGTATTTATTGTTTGAGAATTTTAGGACAGATTAATCTGGCGATTGAGTGATTATGTGGACCACGTGTCTTTCGGTCTATTTGCGTATCTGTGGGTGATTCTATGCGGTGTGTTTGTTTGTCGTCAGTGGGTGATACGATCCGCAATAACACCAATTTGCTCAATTCTCCATCCGCATGATTTATTACACCAGTACGAAGGTTGACTATTAAACAGTGATATTTATTGAGTGAATGTCACAGGCTATTTGTTGCAGTTGCTAGTATCTACTAGTAACCTCATTGCCTTTTTTAATTGCAGTTTGACCTACATCTAAATACTTATCCTTGCTTAGCAATTTGATTATGCGTAAGAAAATAGATTAGAAAAAAACAATTACTCATTGAACAATACAACTTGCGGTCGTGAAATAAAAAGTATCGATAAAAACAATATCATATCCGTCTGGGGAGGGGAGGGGGAGAGGGGTCATGAATGGGCGGCCTTGCACTCGAGCTGAGATAATGCGACTGCTCGGACTCAGCCGGCCGAGCCCAGGGTTGCTGCTGCTCTCCATTCCTACACTTGCAATTCATGATTATGACATTACTTAATGAGTCTCATTCATATGCCTTAAACCATTACTGTTAATTTACATTTATACATTTTTATAAGTTAGCTGTTGAATTGTGTATAGATCGAGAAATATAAATTGAAAGTTTATTCTTACTATAATGTAGGTAGACAGTTACCAATTTATATTTCACGAACTATATCACAAAATTTTATTAGAACTATCAGACATTACATTAGATATAATTATAAATATCATAACTTCGTAACTAAAATACTTGTACTGAGATATACAGGTTGTCCCATAAATAATGGATCACCCTGACACCCGAGGTAGGTCGACCCAAGAGGTACCTAACCAACATAACATGACCTCAGTAAAAGTTGGACGGTTTTCGAGATTTTGCCAATTTTACGTTTTTTTCGAATTTGGCCTCTTTTTTACACTTTAAGTGCTATAATTTGCTTAAATAGCTTTTGTGCTATTAATTTTTCATCGGTACTCTATCAAAAAGAGTTAAATTTTATAAAAGAAGTGATATTTTAATAAAAAACTTGTCAAATGCGAAAGACTCTACTCTAATAATTGGAAAAAATAATGAGCAATAACAATTATTTGGCTTTTAGTCGTATGCCATGAAAAAAAAATACTAGACCGTATTGCTCATTTTTTTTGAAATTAATAGAGTTTCTTTCGCATTTAACTTACTTAAGTTTTTTAATAAAATATCACTTGTTTTACAAAATTTAACTATTTCTGATAAAGTTATGAAGAAAAATTGATAGCACAAAAGCTATTCAAGCAAATTATAGTACTTAACGTGTAAAAAAGAGGGCAAGTTTGAAAAACTGAAAAATTGGCAATATCTCGAAAGCCGTCCAACTTTTACTAAGGTCATGTTATGTTGGTTAGATACCTCTTGGATCGACCTACCTCGGGTGATCCATTATTTATGGGACTTCCTGTATATGTAAAATAAGAGCGATAATAAAAGTGCAATCACTAAAAGGTGAGTGCAGACCAAAAGAGCATTCGCTGTTCTATCCCCCACTCTACGAAATCAACGAATCACGTTTCGCGTAACGATCGAATTTCGTAGAGTAGGTGGATAGAACAGCGAATGCTCTTTTGGTTTGAATGCACCTTTAGGTGCGTGCAGACCACCTCTGGAAAGGTGCATTCAAACCAAAAGAACATGCGCTGTTCTATCCCCCGTTCTACGAAATCAACCAATCACGTTTTGTGTAACGATCGAATTTCGTAGAGTGGGGGGTTAGAATAGCGAATGTTCGTTTGGTCTGAATGCACCTTAATCCGCGCCCTGCGCCCAGTTCCGTGGCTAATAAAAGCTATGAATGGCTCTGGCTGCGCTCTGTCAATGGAGTCTTCATTGACAGAGGGTCTTTGTAAAACGTTATTAACATCACGTACTTAATAATTGTCTAAAATAACTAAATATTATAGTTATTTGACATTGACCTGTACTTTGACACCACTTTGGATGTCTAAATGAGAACGCTGGGCTACAAATTAATGCCAATAAGTTTATGACTCCCGCATATGGCTCACTGTAACGATCGGCAGTCACCGAATAGCGCTTCAGCCTCCTTTCGCCGCCTGACTCAACGCGCCGCTGTTGGCCCACTTCTGTCAAACATGTCGTGGGTCCCAATATCTAGGCTTTATGACTGATTACTTAGTACCTGACGCATCTAGTGCTGCTGGCTGGTTAGCGTTGGGGCATTAATTTTTACACGATGATGTGGTCACGTTGTTTGTGGGTGAGCTGATGCTTCCGTTGTATTATTTGCAGCTTGTTATAATAACAATATCGTCGACCGTAGGTTCAATTAGGGTAAGGGACAAAATACGACTTTACAGGAGAGCCCAACAAAGTTTTTTTTTCTGCTTATTTGCTCATAACTTTTATTGTATTTGACCTTTCCTGGCTCCGATTTCACACGTATTCTTATATTTTGGTGCTCTTTCTGCCTAAATAGTATTTATTTACGTAGACTAAATAATAAGGAAAATTGGTGTCCGTTACTCTAATGTGTTTCATTACTAACGTCGATTACACTCGTAGCGATTTCTAGTCATGTCCCTTACGCTAATTTGACTTCGATTTACAGATCCAATATCATTACAAAAAAATAAAGTAAGGGTATTTAATGATTTTTTTAATAAAAGCAAAATAATGTAAGATAGTATATTTGTAAAAATATGCTACGTGAGTTTTAGCGTAAGGATGATCCGTTTTGAAAAATAAGAAAAAAAATAAGTTATTTTGTCTAAATGTGTATAGGAAATTCAAGTCCTATTGTTTGTGTGGTTTACTTGAAATGTCTTATTCCCTAACCTGTACCTACGCTAAGTTTTTTCTTGGAATGAAACATAATTATTTGCGTAATAATATTTATTTCTTGTCAAAAAACAAAACAAAGATACATACATAAAGCTGATCAGAATCTCGTTTGAGTATTCAGGTAAAAAGTAAGTTATTATGTTTGATAGTTTTACCACACAGTAATTATCTAAAAATAATTATGACAGAAAGAAACCTAAATAATGTACTTTTTTCTTTTATAACAGATCTTTATCAGTTAAATATAATTTACTTAAAAAATAATTGACAGTCTTAACACAAATAATAATTATTTTTATCATTCATAACATAAATTATAATAATTTTTTTTAACAGGTGTAGTATTATAACTTGGATTATTTCAATTAAAATGAGAATATTTAAATGAGAATAATATTATGTCGCATTATGTAATTCGTACACTAAGTAAAAGACGGGAAATCTATCTCGCTGCGACATACTGTCGCACTAATCATGTTCTAAGCGTGTAGGAGAATATACCCATAAAAACCAGAGACATAAAAAAAGTGACTGAAATAGTTCGATTGTGAACTAGAGTACAATACAATACAAAACTCTTTATTGCACACCTCACACGTAATAAAGAACAAAAGTTCACAAAACAAAAGAAATACAAAAAACAGAGGTCACAAAAGGCGGCTAAAAAGCGATCTCTTCCAGACAACCTTTTGGTAGTGGAGACACGGTGGTGCAGAAAACCTATCGAGAGTACCTATCGATATTCTAATTGTTCTGTGGTACCGGTACCACTTTAAGCTTAACCAAAACGTCCCGCAGACTGATAATAACTACGACTAAAAAGAACAGATGAAGGCAAACCTGAACCTAAAGGAAAATTTTCCTTGCTAATTTTCCTTTACAGCCAATATAAATCCAGCATAGAAAACAATATTCACAGTCACTCATCATGGCTGCATTGAAACATTTAAAGACTACCCTTGTTCTTCTATTCGTTGTGGCTGTTGTCAGCCAAGCTGAAAAGCGTGCACCAAGTTGCGATAACGCGTGCGGGTCGGAGGGAGACAAACCGGGGCAATGTTGCCAGCAAGAGGGGTACTCGGGCTTCAGCCGCTGCGATGGTCAACAGATATACTGCGAGGACACGATGCGTGGGGGTGACATGGCTTGTACGCAATGTACGCCCCCCAAAAACATGGCCATGAAAAATTCAACCATGAGTAACGTGGTCTCTGATATGATAATGTTTCCCGATCGAAGAGTTCTGCATGACAAACGATATCAATAATCATTAAAAAAAACTGACTTCAACCGATATCTCCAACATCCCATAATCAGACCCCAACTTGATGCCAACGGGACTAACTCGGTTTATTCTGAAGTCGGTTAAAAAAATATTTATGGAAATCGGTTGACGTGGTATCGAGTTATTCATCCAATTGTCATGCTTAATGCCAATTAAGACTTATAATTATCAGAACTGGATCAAATTATAATGGAACCATCAGCTTTCGAATAAAAAAAGAACCATCGAAATCGCTAACAGTTGTATTGAGAACCTGCTCCTTTTTTAAAGTCGGTTGAAAACACTATAATTCCATTTTATAATTTACTTAATGAACTTTGTTATCGGAAGCCTTGGATAAGAAATGATGGCAAAGTAAAGAGTTGGAAGAACTACTTCATATTTTATTATTACCTATTAATACAGATTTTGTTTATATAATTTTTATTCATATATTAGCGTTGAGTTTTTCAAAAGTCTTCGATATTATAAGTACTTGTATTGTTTCTAATTTTTAATAAGCATGTATGAAATAAAAATGGCGTATCATTGGGAAATAAATGGTGAAATTGATTTTAGTTTGTATATTTTGCATACTGCGCAGAACACCCCTTTAATTAGGATAATTTTTTGTTCATGCCTTGTCGCGATTCTACACAATAGATTTCATATATCTGAACGTGATCACTTGTGTCTGCGACCAATAATTATATAACATGGACGTGTAACGTGTTCAATGTGCCAAGATGGGCAGGACATAGCGCTTTTCTTAACACCGCGCATATTTCGGTGCAACATTTTTGACAAATGTTTATAGAATATGGCCAATCAAAACATTGATGGACCAATCACAACTATTTTTAAATGGCGGTTTAAGTTTTTATAGGTTGTCATGGAAATTCAATACCGTGATGCATTGAAGAGGTGGTGACATTTGTCAAGTAAAATTCAGGACCGTTTTTGAAAGGCAATTTAGTATGGCATGCGGCTTCCATGTTTTATTTGTTCGTAGACTTGTGTAACAATTTCTACAAAATTTTGAGTCTTCCTAGCAGCAACTCTGCACAACATGGTCAAAGTCAACGCAAACTTTTTTTTATTCAAATAAGCATAGCAAAAGCACTTTTGAATGTACTTCCAGTTTTAAAGCTACACTATTTCGGGTTCGAATCCCGGCGAGGGCATTATTTGTGTCTTTAATTATCACAAATATTTGTTCCTTGGTCATGGCTGTCTACTCGTATGTATTTAAGTATCTATAATAATATTAAATTATTCATTCATTCCGTAAAAGAAATATTCTGTCAAGTATAAAGTTTAAACATAACATACAAAAAATTAGCGTAACGCACACATCGTATAAATTACTATGCGAGCAAATTAAAGTAAGGAACAATTATTTCAATACAACACGCAATCACTTTAGGGTATCGGCAAAATATTTTTTTTCGATTCCAAAATTATTAGCGTAATAACACTTTTGTTATTTTCTCATCAAAAATAAACCGTGTAAGGGTCATTCCCTAAGTTCAAGGCCGGTTACCTTGTTTAAATTCGGTTGCGTACGTACATTACACTAATTCTTAGTAGCTGTGTAGACTTTTTTTCTAATTACTTTATTTTTTGGCGCTATTTTGATCCGGTACACCCTAAAAAAAAATAGGGTAAGGAACATTTTTTTAAAGCTAGAATTTTTTTATATACACCATTCGAAAGAGCTCAAAATTCTGAACAAAACTGTATACTTAACTCATTTTCGCTATTTTGTCCCTTACCCTAATTGAACCTACGGTCGACGATATGTGTTGATCTGGCATTGGTGCAGAAACGTGCCCGCAGGTGCACGAGGAAGTAAAGTGCACTTTGTTAAGTTTCACGGTCTTCCACTTGTATTTATGAACTACTGGCACTCTTGAAAACAATTTGATACCTGCTTATAAATATTATATACTAAGTATTATGTTGTAAGCACAAGTAAATATTATATTAAATGCCAAGGCGTTTTAAATATATCCAATCGCTTTCATTAATTCTAAACAGCGATTCTGCAGTGAAACACTTAGTGACATTATAATGACTACATGATGTTGATGTATTTGTATACTACTACATTACAGGCTATATTTTTTTACATTTCAGGCGGCGCGTTTGAGGGTGTAGAAGATCAGGTATCACCGTTCGGCTACGGCCGCGGTGAGGGCGTCGACGCCGGCCACGGGGACCCCGAATGGATCTGCAGCCGCGAGAAGCCACGCTACGATGAGATGTTCAGAGGACTCAATCCCATCGATGGCAAGGTCACGGGCGCTGGTACGTCTACCACTCTCACAGGGATCAGAGCACACGACGCCTTACAGGCGCTGCTCTCCTCCACGCACAATTGCTCTCTGCTCACAGAACTCTGCATGACGCTTTCTACTAACAATAATAATACCCCCGATGAGGAGTTCCACAGGCTAACAGGTGCCTTAACGGTTGCCACTCATAATTGTAATTTAATCGCACATTACTTAGTTAACGATCAATCTGCTAGTGATAGGCTCTCGTCAGCTGTCTCTATCCACAGTCTGCCGTCCACCCGGGTTAGTGTCGATAGAGCTTCCACGTATATCCCCAGTAGACCAGAATCCCCAGTAATAGATAAAATGGCAACAAGCGATAGTTCCGACGACGAATCAAGCGTTGAAGATGAGCCGAAATACAATCTAGATATACCGGAAAGTAACACAAATTTCTTCCAACCAATTGTTGACTCTGTCAAGTTTATGTTTTTATTACTACTAAATATTGTGACAATAACGATAACGGCGGAGGTTCTTTTCCTGTCAATAGCGTACGTGCTTACCGGGGAGCCGTATTTAGAGTTCGTGGTAGAGAAAACACCAGAGTCGTGGCTGGAGAGGTCCAAGGTCCTGGCCTTCGGGCCCGAGGAGGAGTTGGTGCGGATAGAGTCACTGCACCAGCTGTTCACTCGTTCCACTTTAGTGAAAGTACTAAAACGACTTATTAGCAGCGTTGGCGTTTATTAGTGACATGGATTTTAGTAAATTCTCTTACTTACTTTCGCCTGTGAACTAAGTAACTTGTTTCCTGTTCGTTTAATATGGGCATTCTTAAGTTTGTGGGGGCTAGTATAATTTACGTTTATTCGTTGAAACTTGAAATTTATATGCTAGGTTTATAATAGGCATTACATAGATGGTAAAACATTCAAAATTTTAATTCAGTCACAGAGAAACTAGCAATCAAAGTCTTCCTGGTTAATTTAGTATTTTGTTATTTGATTTATATTCAGGTAGCTACATTGTTGATTGTATTATGGTTGATAGGTTTGTATTGTATTTTTATGTTCGTATAAAACTATCGTTATATTTATCTAATAATCCAAGTTAAGTTTATTAAAAGACATTGGAATGTCTACAATCCAAGTGATGATAGGTAGGTATTAGTATTAGTAACCAAATCAGATGCATGTTAGTTAGCAATCCAATTTGATGCATGACTCTCACATTATTTACCCAATTCCTTAGTTTGTTTGCACGATATTGTCACTTTTCCTGACCTTGAACTTTCAAAATAGACCAGGAGTTCGACATTATTTAAATTACTACGAATACCTATATACATATTCAAACAGAACTTATAAGTCTTGTACACATAAATACAGATGGACTAACAAGATATAGAAATATTTTTTACGAATTAGTCAATACATTATTTTATTTATGTTATCTTGTGATTCCATCTGTATGTTTTTACAATTTCATTTCATTGTAAGTTAGCAAGTTGCTAAGCTGTCTGGCGGTTTGTCTCCAGCGGCCAAGACGGAGATGGTGAAATCGAAGCTGCCCAACTCGGTGCTGGGCAAGATCTGGAAGCTGGCTGACATCGACAAGGACGGCTTCCTCGACGACGAGGAGTTCGCGCTCGCCATGCACCTCATCCAGGTGAAGATCGACGGCCACGACCTGCCTGCGGACCTCCCACCGCATCTTGTGCCGCCCTCCAAGCGGAACTGAGATGTCAAAGGATTGGTAAGGTTACGCTCCATCGGCAGCGACGAAGGCGACCACGTTTTCCCATTTATCCTGTAGATTTACTTCCTGGAACTCTTGTAAAAATTCAACAGCTCTATGATAGTTCTACAGGGAAATAATAATTTAATTACTAACTCTCTTCGTCTTTGTTCGTTGGAAACGTATGATTAATCGAATCTATCTATTGTTGCGTCTTACCGACTGTTGGCGAAAAGATGATGTATTTAATTTCAATAAAGGAATGCTCATTATTTAGCTTAACGATTTTGGATTCTTATGCCAACGGATGTTCCGGTAAATCGCGACAATCGATATATTTGGTTATCATGCAGCGGTTTACGTGCATAATAAATAACAAGATCTATTTGTACACCGCGAATAATGTGTATCCGTGAATTGTTGTAAACAAGTTATATTTTCATTGCGTTTATAATACGTACAGTAACATATAGTTTGTTTTGTTAGCGACGTGGCGAGCGAACGCTCGTGTGTGATTGTTGCTGTGAGGGACTCGTTTGTACTCGTAGGTATACTGCGCACGGACTGCGTCACGCACTTACACCTCCCTAGGCATACTCCCGCTTACCTCTTGTGTGACTGAAGCTTTCCTTACCCTTGTGCTGTGGCGGAGAGCGGCGTGACTCGTTCACCTGTGTGTGTACTATAATACAAACTGCATTAAGCATATTGTATGGGTCTCCTGAGATGTATGGTTTTTAAATTATATCAGAATGTGGCAATTATATAGTGGCAATGACTACATTATTTATCGAAATTTTAAGCAAGATTTATACATGAGAGAGTATTCATAATTTATAATTATAACTTATTTGTTACGCCCATTGCCTAGGTTAAAATACTTAATTTATTTGGCAAGGTGATGAAGTTGGTGCTCTATATGATTCGAGTTTTTAGTTACATCCTCATCGGTATTAGTTGATATTGTATTCATCATTCACCTGTTTTCTATTACTTTCTAACATCACTTATACTTAATTAATAACCTACATTATTAATTGAAACAGTTACAGTAATTTTTTGGTTCCTATTAGGTGATTCTGGGATGGATAACAAAAGCAATTCCTTAATATTGTTTAATATATAATCTTATTTATATTACTAAAATAATGTAGGTGCTGGTCGATACACCAAAGCTAATCTTGCGTTATCTGATCCAATTTGTGATCAAAAACTGTCATAGGGCTTAGATGCACAGCTCATCGCATCAACTCGCAGCACGACTGTCATGGTAGCTTTGGTTAATCGACCTTGTGGCCACGGCATATTGTGTAATGGTTCACTTAGCATTTTCATAGTAAAATATTGCATTTATATAAAACATTCAGATTGTTCAGTGCCTTTGCTACAATAAGTAAAGAGGGGTCAATACAACCGCTCACTCGCTACAACTACCCGGTAGTAGCTTCTACCCACTCAAATTGTTCTAGCTGGTGAAACCCGCGGCGCGGGGCTCTATGTAAATAGGTACAGATTTTTATATGCGTTAGATATTTGGAATATTTTTGTGCTCCGTTCCGTGTGAACACACGGTTTCGAGATGAAATTTCAGAAAAGGTTTGTAACCACTGGACGGGGCACGCAATGAACGTTTTTACATTTGCTATTGTGTGTACATAATTATATGTAAATTTATTAAAAATATCGTAAATTATACATAGAGTGTAATAAATAGATAAGAAGTCAATGGTTTATACTTATTTTATTTTCCTACCCGTGCGTGTCCTTCCATTACTTTCAAATACAGTATATGAAAGCGAGATTTGGAATACAAAACATTCCTGTGATTTATTCGAAACCTCGCAGCTATTACCTAGATAGTAGGCCGAAAATGATCACAACACATGATTTTTATACATCTAGACCTTGCAAAAAATATTAAACTAAATTAGTGGAGGCCGGCTACCTCTCTTATTACCTAGTGCGTAAAACAGACTTCATAAATATGTATACAATTGTACGTCGTTATTCCAAAACGAATTTATAAAAATTACACACCTGGGCGATCAAGCTTTGTTCGCAAATTCTTTTAGATAAAACTGCCAGATTTTTATAATTCTCTCTAATAATAGTAGATTGTTCAACGAGGGACTAAAACAGGCCATTATGACACGAGATATTTATCCACCCGAGCGTAGCGAGGGTGGATGTAGTTCGAGTGTCATTATGGCTGTTTAGTCCCGAATTAAACACTCTACTTTTCACTTAGAATGCGAGGAAAAAAGCTACGTTCTACATAATCTCAGTATTAATTAACAGAAAGAACAAATAAGAAACAAAAAAATTATATGTTCTGCGATGTCAAAACTTCCGATTTCTTCGGAACATGGCCACTTTACTATAAATTCGCAAACTTTTTCAAGTTATAAACCACTAATTGGAGTTCGAGGCCAAAGAATCTACGAAAATATTGCCACAACAATGAAATGTTCTTACAATAGTAAATCCTTATTTTCTAAAAACAGACGTTGAGATATCTTATTTATTGGTAATTTTAATTCTTTAATTTATAGAAACAATATTATTTACTTATTTTCACGTAAATATAAGATATTTTAATAAAAACTTCATTATCCGCAATTATTAGTAACAAAGTTGGTATTGCGCTGGTATCACCTCAGATGTTAATAACATTTGGTACAGCAATTGAACTACACATAAATTTTAACCCTATTTCTGCATACGTTTAGAAAATTGCAAAATAATACATTGTAGCGTGCTTTATGTTCACATTTCGTATTCGTAAAATTCCTTTACCCTACAAATTTCTTTGGCAGTGCTATAGTTCTCCATTTAAATTATCATACAGATCTAACGTTTTGTTTTCTTCCGTAGGTTGTTAACAAGGTGACCCACTTGGATCAGCCATGTTTAGTTTCGCTATACACCCCATCATCAAAAATTAAATTCCAAATGAAATATACTGCTGGGTGAAATGTTATAAAACACAATGATACAAAATCATATTTTCTGGATCTACTCATGATTACAGCCATGTTTTACTATGGGACCAGCTTTGAAAAAGTTACCACAAAATCTACATCTCCATACATATTGTGGAACCAGCTGTCGCTAGTTACAATCGAGTTGTCATTAATTATGTATGTACAAAAAATAATAAACATTGATGGTTGGAATTGCAACGCTTTTGAATGTGTATAGGTAGGTAGTTATTATGTATAATTTAATGTGTAATTCCACTTCTTTTTAAAATAGGCTTTGAAACGTTGACTCTTATCACTTTAAGTTCTTTACAAGAAAATTTTTTCAAATCAATGTTAGTTAAGAGAAAAGAAAAGTTTTTAGATATTTACGTGTTTTTAAGAAAATCCTAGTTGTGACAGGCATATTAAACAAAAAGGCGTAGAAACATTATAATTATAACAGAGGTATATAATGGTTTTATTAAGAATTATTTTAAATAAATTAATTAAATAACAAAAAGGTTGTCGAAACATGAAAACTTATTTGACAATGACATAAGAGACTTTGACAAATTTGACAATAACGCATCTGTCGTAGTTTCGTTGGCCTCGAACTCCAATTAGTGGTATAGGTATGGTTTAGTTGGAGTATGGTTTTAAGCTTCTTAGATTTTTCATCAAAATATGTCAGAAATACGCCTTCCATAAATGATGTTGGTACCTACCTAATTTGCTTTCCAGTTTTCCAATCCATAAAAGTTTGATACGCTTTTGAATATATTACACTAGATTTCGGCGGCAAAAGATTTTGCACCGCCTCTTTTGCATTCTTCTTCATTCTGGAGTAAGGCGTTAATACTTCTTCATCGCATGACGTGACATCGTAAATTATATAACTACGATTTGAACAATATTACTTATGGACAAAAACACAAAAAATAAGCAATCAAATTCGTTCCGCGTTTAAGTTTTTATCTGTATTCCTTTTTCGAAATATGACGCTTTAAATACTTGCATATTTAGCCAACGAATTGGAGCTAACTACATAACTATTTTGAAGCTAATTGGTTATTAAAAAATAAGTAATAAATTGGATTCAATCTTAATCATATATTAAACAAGTATTAAATATACATGTATATCAAGAAAATAAATCGATTCTCCTTAATATTTTTTCACGATTGACATTTTGAGGTTATTTTCAATGTCAATAACCGTTCGTTCAAAAATCATAAACACTAGAAATGGCTGTTTAGGGGTTTCCAAAGTCAATTAAAAAAAAGTTTAGAGGTTGTATCCACGGCATGCACAAAAGTGGTCCATACACAAGCACTGAAAATGGCGACTATCCTTTATTCTTGAACACCGTGAGTGTGGCTGTTTACGGGTTTCCAGCGTCAATTAAAAAAATTTTACTTTAGTCCCTAGAGATTAATAAAGAGTTTTAGTCCCGATATGCAGGGATTAAAATAACATTTTAAGAGCATGAGAAGTGAAAATTCATTAATACGTAAATTGGGTACGCACGTTTGCAGCGAGCAGTACCTACATTCGTTCGAATGTTTATTTCCTCATGACTTACTCTCCGACATATCTGATGAAGACCAGAACGGAAGTTCTAAACTGAACGGACGTCACTTATGGTGTTTTGTCTAACGTAGACGTAGGTAGGTATGTACTTGTATTTTACAATGAAGGTTGGCATGCAAGATTTTTATCGAATACCAATTCTCATGGTGGCTTCCATAAGAAATTGCGTGAATTCCTGAAATTTACATTTGTTTTATAATAGTTTTTAATCAAATTAAGTGGATGGGACCACCTTACGGAAAACCAAGGTCAATTAAAACTACCCTACTCATGTGTTCTTGCTGGTGAAGTGGTGAGTATCATTATCAGAACTCCACGAGGATGCAATGTCGACAATTTGTATCTTTTCGACTTTTGTTTTATAAGGGCGGCGTACGTGACACCTCTGGAGTTGCAGGCGTTCATAGGCTACGGTCAGGTTGACACAAGGATATGGGCATGCCTTGTTTCTACGACTTCACTTTCTGCATAGGCTCTAAATATGCTCTGCTTGTTTGTGGCCGTACATGCATGCGTAGGAAATATTGTAGGAAGGAACTGAATAAAATAAATCCAGTGCCCGAGCCGAAAAACACAACTACCAAAAAAATATGTAATACTAAAAACCAATATTACTAAAAAAAATATGCAATTGTACCTAGGGTATAGGTACAACTTTGACATCGCAGGTTCAGTCAAGTGCAAAAATAAGTATCGAAAGAATCCGTTCATAAATATGTTACGACGTTCTTATTACATAGAATTAGAGTGCACTGGCACATATTTTTGAACGTTTTTGTATACCCCTTATTTTGTCTTCGACTGTTCAACGCTAAAGACCAATATAAGTCACAGCCACATGGCAATATCCAAGCAACTCGCCTTCACACGTAAACTTTAAATTCAGGTTTGACACTTGTCATGACGTCGAAAAGGTTAAAGATTGGTATAAGATTCGCAGAGACATATAAATATTATAGACTGCCTGTCTACTTTCAACAAGTTGTTTCCCTTATCCATTTGGGGGTCAAATACCTACAGTTCATGCATCATTACTGAATAATATAATATAGTCAGAGAATTTCAATTAACCTGGCAACTTGCATTCTACCACTCACTCCCACACCAATGCGCAAGTGTGAAACGGACGGGCAAAAATAAGTTACGTTATGATTATGGACCGGGTTTTAAAATAACGCCGACAGCGTAATATAATTTTCATCACACTTGCTGTCTAAGCGCGCCATTGCTTGCGCGCGTAGCGGGAGTAATAGAAACGTGAAATTCCCTAGGGAGTAATAGAAATGTCAGTACGTCATTTAATAATATTATGTCTTAAAACTTATTTTTGGTTGGCAAGTGTGATGAAAAACATTGTATGCATCACGGTCGGTAAGCGGAATACTAACTAACTCGAGTCCTACTCTCCGCCTAACGGCGTCGGGCTTCTAACACTCTCGTTAGTAATTCCGTACTTACCTCCCTTGATGCACAATGTACTATTTCATCAGTTCATCACACTTGCTGTCTAAGCGCACCATTGCTTGCATGCATAGCGGAGTAATAGAAAAGTGTAATTCCCTAGGGAGTAATAGAAATTTCAGTACGTCATTTAAGCATTTTTTGTCGGCAAGTGTGATGAAAAACATTGTATGCATCACGGTCCGTAAGCGGAATACTAACTCGAGTCATTAAAAGCCCTCCGCCTACGGCGTCGGGCTTCACAACACTCTCGTTAGTAATTCCGTATTTGCCTCCCTTGATACACAATGTACTAGTAATTAAAACACACTTGTGGAACTTAGTAGATGTCACGCTGCCGCTTCCGCATTCCGTGCATGCGGTGTCTGAGCGAGACAGGGTACTTTTTCTTCTAATCGGAAGTATTATTGAAACAGAAACTAAATTTAGTCTGACTATCAGCCTGACCAAGAAAACCATGACCTTTTCAAATAAATTTATTAACAAAACCAATTTCATATCTTAGCTAGAAATAGTCGCGTGGAAACGCCCGCGGCGGCTGTTTATATTATTGTGCATATGTATAGTCAGTAAATGCGAATTAATTACATATACGCAAACAAGATAATGAGTCACATCTTTCATAGTGCCTGTATTAAGACGGAAAGGTTTAATACCAACACCTCACCACAAGATGTAAAAGGACAATCTTAATGCATCCCATTATACAAGTTAATGACCATTTCTGAAACGAGCAAATTGTTTGCACAGAAATACATAGACTATACATATTTTTGTCCAAATTTAATACAATACATATCTGTATTTACAGGCACTGCAGGACTGTGCAGTTTACAATTTGAGTACTTATAATTACTTGTATCATTTAAGGCCAGGCCACACCGGCCTCGTGAGCAGCACGCGCGTGTACGGTCGGCTCTAATAATATGTATACGGATTTGGTCCTTATGCCCTTGACATACATCCCGAAATGTATACATATTATTAGACGTGACTGTACGCGTGTACGTGCTGCACGCAAACGGTGTGGCTTGGCCTTTACTAAAAATGCTTGGATAATGGACAGTAATAGTATGGTACTTGCTCAATGCTCATGTTCAACAATAAAAGTAGCACCATACAACAGTAATGTGATGTACAACATAATTTGGATTATAAAGAACATTATTCATATTGCAAAAGGTACCTTCAAGTCAGATTATTTAGAAACGGGACTTATTGGGAATTTTTGAAGAGTGTATTGTAATAGTTGGAGCAAACAGCACCTATTATTGTTGCTGTAATATTTGTTTAACTATTACAATACAATGACATGTTCAGATCCTAAGATCAATTAATTCCAAATAGCACCATGTTTTCATAATAATCCATTTCAGAAGTATCTCAATACCACTGAGTACAACAAGCACATTTATAATTTGGTGATAAATAAATGCATGTATCAAGTTGTTACACTCTTTAAGTAATTTGTTTATAAGAATATCTACATCCCATAATGAATAGTCTAACTCGAACTTATTCAACTGTATGAATTACTTAATTCTTCAACCAAATGGGGCCCAAACGAATGATTTGTGATTAATTTGTTCCAATAAATCTATACAAATGATTGTTGACACTTTTTCCAGGTAAACTTAAATATTTTTGCAAAAAGTGTGAAATGGATAAAACTTTCTTATTATCATGCATGAATCATAAACAATATATTCATCTATGTATGTTAATTATCCAGATAATTTAAAACATGGCATGTCCTGTATTAAGTATTTACACTAATATGAAATGACAATTTATTGTTATTATTAATAATTTAGTATGAAATATTTTACCATCAATTCCAAAAAGGGCAGTGTGCTGTAAAGTTCCCTTTATACAGATTTATTTGGAATGGAGAGTGAAAAGACTATATAGCTAGCAACATTCCGTCCATGAGAGACAAAACACAGGTTGGCTCAGTGTTCCAAAATGCAGGTTGTGTTAGATGTTCACTGCGGTGGTGTAGGCCCTGGCGGGCGCACCTGGCGCCTCAGTTGTTCCACCAGCTCTGGGTTGGCTGCTTGCATATGCTGAGCCAGTGCCTGTCCTGCCTCCAACAATGCGCTCATGCCCCCTGCACCTGCTGCACCAGTTCCACCTCCTGGTGCTTGGGTGCCGCTCATCAGTCCAGAGATAAGATTCTGCATGTTAGGATCTGCTAGCATCTCTGTCGCCATATTGAGCAAAGCAGGGTTCTGCAGCAGCCCACCAAGATCAACGGGCCCGCGCTCACCGCGCGCAGCGAGGCGTTCGTCGGCGAGGCGCAGGTTCTGGCGGTAGGACTCGTTGTCCGGCTCCAATTGCGCAGCTCGTGCGTATGCCTGGCGAGCCTCACGATGTCGCTCCAGTGCAGTTAAGGCGAGTCCAAGACGGCCGTGCGCCTTGCTATAGTCAGGTTGAAGTGCTAGCGCGGCGGTGCAATCGGCCACAGCGGCTTCGTGTTCACCTAGCTTGAAGTGAGCGGCAGCGCGATTGCAGAAATACACAGCATTTCTGGGGTCCAGCTCCACGGCACGCGAATACCGTTCCAGCGCCTCGCGATGTTTTTCCGCCTTCATCAACTCGTTACCTTCGTTCTTAAGTTGCTCGGCGGCGACGCTAGTTGCTGCACTGGCAGGCGCTGGTGGAATGAAGCCCGCGCCGGGCGGATTACGAGCAACGAGTGCCAGCAGATCCACGGCACGAGCCGAATCAGCCGCCCCGAGCTCGAAGGAAGTTTCTATACATTGCACAGCGACCTCGACGCTCTCGCGACTGTCAGCGCTTAATTCCGAACCTTCAAGTTGCTGCTTCAGGAAGCTAACGATCGACGCCGCGACGACTTTTACGTCCGACATCCTATTCCTTTAGATTTGATGATCTTAAACTTATTAAAATGCGGTGTTGGAAGAATTTTCTTATTTTTAGATTGACAGATTAATCAGAATGACAAATATGACAATTCACGTTAGCTTTTTTTTTAAATCGTTTGAGATCATGCCATACGCGTCATGTAATGATTTTTTAAGCGCTATATAAACGTGTCCAACTGCGACATGTTGTATCGAAAATGGTAACATAATTCCGTTGTCCGATTTTTAGTCCGGGAGCTAAACTTTAACTTGTTCGAGAAAATTACATTAAATCCTACAGTATATTTATTTCAGGAATATGATAAAACATCGTTTTGTAAATATATGAATCTAATTGTCCCTGATAAATGTGTGGAGGTTTTTTCATAAAATCAATATTAAGATTTCATTGTTTAATAAAAAGAAACAATAAATCCTACAGTAGGGATTTATTATCCGAGGGGCCTAACTGAATATTTAAGACAATATTTTAAAAAGTCACCACTGAATAATCGTAGATATAGTCAGAAAAAATAAAATTATTTTGAAAATTCATAACAATCAAACAGAAATTAAACAAATGGTGATTTTTTACTATAATGGCCCGACAATTATTATACTCATCCAAAGAAAAAATTACGTCAGTGACTCAATGCTAACTATTTTTTTACAGTTTTAACTGATTTACGTGCAGGCGCATTAATTCTACATTTTATTTTTTTAATGTACCTCTTGTCAATAATTAGTTGTGGCACAATACCAAAAAAATCCCCTATGTATACTCTAAGCATTTCCTACAATTTTTGAAATGGTTATTGTTAAAATAAATCGGAGCGGCGCTGACGTCATAAATGCGCGGCCGGCCGCAGGGCAGCGGATAAACGTAGGTGGGGTAGTAGTCCGTGGGCTACTCGGCCTGAAATTTGAAAACGGTATAATTTGGGGGTACCAAGTGTCCTTTTTACAGTAGTTAGACATATTCATAAGGATGTTAAAAAAGTATGATAGACATCTCAAAGTGGTAGCTAATAGGCATACGGGCTATTTCAAGATTTCCGTTGTATGACAGGTATGGTTAAAATTAGGAGGTACAAATTTTCCTTTTCACGGCTGTTAGGTGTTACGTATTGTTTATGGTTTATATTATTTTATTGTTCTATGACATGTGTCGATATAAAACATTAGAATAAATGATTGCTTCATATCGCAACGTCTTTATATTATTTAATTATTAAACATGGTGTCAGAAGTATAAATACGAATAAAAACAAATAAAATAAATCGCTACCTACGTCAAAAATGGGTGAGTCAAGTACATCGCTGATTTTACAATATAATATGCAAGGCCGCACTACTTACATTCGGCCGTTAGAATTCTCAGATTCCATGGAGGAAAACTGGAAACTGTGGGTCCAGAAATTTAATATTCTCCTACTAGCTGAAAACCTCGAGCGCGTCTCCGATGAGCGTAAAATCGCCTTGCTCCTTCATAGTATGGGAGACAAAGGTATAGAAATTTATAACTCTTTTCATTTAAAAGACGAAAAACAAAGCTACGAAGACGTTCTAAAGAAATTCAATGAATATTTTATCCCCAAAGTCAATATCACAATGCAACGCCATAAGTTTTTCACAAGGACACAAGGGCCGGCAGAATCCTTTGATGATTTCGTTACCGATCTTCAAAACAAAAGTATGACTTGTAACTTTGGAGATAAGAGGGAAGAACTTGTGCGGGACGTCATTGTAATAGGTCTAGCGAGCTCCGCCATGAAGGAGAGGTTATTACGCATGGAGGAGTTGACTCTCCAAAAAGCAATTACTATGTGTAGAGCTGCCGAGTTGTCGCAAAAGCAGGTTACAAAGAATGATGCTTAAAATACAAGGATACGATATTACTGTTAAATATGTACCTGGAAAGCAAATGTATATATCAGATTTTCTTAGCCGATCTTTTTTACTTAATAAAAATGATGAAACCAATAGATTTGACGAAGAATTTAATAAGGAAATTATCTGCCATGTTGAGGTAATGCTTGATTCTCTGCCTATCTCAAGTAACAAAAGACAACTCATTGCTATGAAAACCAAAGAGGACGCCACACTTTCTTGCTTAAAAAATTATATTCATAATGGTTGGCCGAGTTGTAAGGACACATTGAATGAATTAGTAAAACCGTTCTGGAATTTCCGTAATGAGTTGTCCATAGTGGACGAAATAGTTTTAAGAAATAATCTTATAGTCATACCAAATTCATTACAGAAAATGATGTTAGGAATAATGCATGAGGGTCACTTAGGAGTAAACACTTGTCTCAGAAGGGCCAAAAATGTTATATTCTGGCCTGGAATGGCTAGTCAAATTAAAGAACTTTGCAGTAATTGCCAAACTTGTGCCTTATTTAAAAAGAATAATACCAAGGAACCAATTCATTTTCATGACATACCTAGATTCCCTTGGCTAAAATTAGGCACTGATCTTTTCGAATTTAATAAACAATATTATTTGGTTGTTGTGGACTATTACAGTAAATTCTTTGAAGTTGTTAGATTAAACGACTTGTCTTCAAGAACAATTATTAGTCACATTAAGTCAATGATAGCGAGACATGGGTGCCCTTTAGAAATTGTAAGTGACAATGGTCCACAATATTCTAGTAATGAATTTAAAGAATTTGCAGATTCATACGGATTTAAACATACTACGTCTTCCCCGGACTACCCACAGTCAAATGGACTCGCGGAAGCTACCGTTAAAATAGTTAAATCATTACTCAAAAAATGTAAAGAAAGCAATTCCGATCCTCATCTGGCTTTATTGAATTTTAGAAACAGTCCGAAAGAAAACAGTCCTTCTCCCGCTAATCTCCTTTTCAATCGGAACCTCAATGACCGGTATCCTGTATCTGCAAATTATTTAAAACCTAAAATTTATACCAGAAATTACCAGCGAGATACAGAGCTACAGCACAAGGTAGAAAACTACTACAATAAAACAGCCAAAGCTCTTAGTCAGCTTAACATAGGGCAGAATGTAATGTTTAAAAAAAAGATTACTGATGAACGTTGGCAAAAAGGAAAAATTGTAAATAAGGCTCATTTCCCTCGCTCATACTTTGTTGAGGATGAGTACGGCCGACAGTTTAGGAGGAACAGACGGCATTTGCGTGTCATCGATGATTGTGAATTTGCAGAGACCAATATAAAAGAGACTGTTAAACCAAAGTCTTATGTTATAAACTATGACAGTGATGACAGCGAGTGTGAGTCATTTCATGATGCAGAGGAGAGTGACGATGTCGTTCAAGGCAGTACTCACACTCCTCCGCCTCTTAATGCTGATCTCTATAAAACTAGATCTGGAAGAATAGTGAGACCGCCATCCAGATTAATTGAATCTATTAATTAAATTATTTTATTAAGAAGAGGAATGTTACGTATTGTTTATGGTTTATATTATTTTATTGTTCTATGACATGTGTCGATATAAAACATTAGAATAAATGATTGCTTCATATCGCAACGCCTTTATATTATTTAATTATTAAACATTAGGTAAGCTTAAAAAACGTCAAAAATGCAAGATTGCCATTTATAAGTGCTACCTAACAAAAATGGGGGGCAATCAAAGATGGTGGATCTCAAGTCTTACAAAATCAAGTATATCTCGAGAACTATTAAATATATCTAATTACTCTCTTGAACAAAATTAAAGACATATCTGTAAGCTTCATATTTTGCATACACACCATATTGCTAAAACCAACCAATAATTAATTATGACCAAATTTATGAAAATTTCGTGATTTTGTTTTTTTTGTGTCGTGTTTTTACATAGTAGTCATGACGATAGAAAAATTAAATATTTTTTTAAAGATAGTGTACTTAATAAGCTTTAATTTGATGTATATAACTTGTTGGCAGTATTAAAAAAAAGACCCTTAAAAAATATTTAAATGAATTGTAGTCGTAATCCACCGTATACTTAGTGATTTAAGAGGCGATGGAAGTGCCACTCGTAAATAATAGTGCTTATTTCAAATAACCAAGATTGAAAAATATAAAAAAAATCGCCTCTTAAATCAATTAAGTATACGGTGGATTATGACTACAATTCATTTAAATATTTTTTAAGGGTCTTTTTTTTAATACCGCCAACAAGTTATATACATCAAATTAAAGCTTATTAAATACACTATCTTTAAAAAAATATTTAATTTTTCTATCGTCATGACTACTATGTAAAAACACGACATAAAAAAAATCAAAATCACGAAATTTTCATAAATTTGGTCATAATTAATTATTGGTTGGATTTAGCTATATGGTGTGTACGCAAAATATGAAGCTTACAGATATGCCTTTAATTTTGTTCAAGAGAGTAATTAGATATATTTAATAGTTCTCGAGATATACTTGATTTTGTAAAACTTGAGATCCACCATCTTTGATTGGCCCCCATTTTTGTTCGGTAGCACTTATAAATGGCAATCTTGCATTTTTGACGTTTTTATAAGCTTACCTAACAGCCGTGAAAAGGAAAATTTGTACCTCCTAATTTTAACCATACCTGTCATACAACGGAAATCTTGAAATAGCCCGTATGCCTATTAGCTACCACTTTGAGATGTCTATCATACTTTTTTAACATCCTTATGAATATGTCTAACTACTGTAAAAAGGACACTTGGTACCCCCAAATTATACCGTTTTCTAATTTCAGGCCGACTAGCCCACGGACTATAGGTAGGTACCACAGATAAAATATAGGGAAGATTCCGTGTATTAAGACATACATGAACAAACTATTGTCATCCTTCACCCCATCTCAAGACGTATTCCATAAGGAAAAAGAAACAAATAAAGTAGCTCTACTTGGTCGTGAACTCCATCAACGACTCCATTTTCTTGAACAATGCTACCAACCTGACTAGATAAAATGTCATTACTATTAGTGATGTCCAGTCTTCAATCGTATACTTTTATCGTCAATAATAATATTTTAACCAAATTAGGTAGCGAATACAGTAGGAATAAACCTTATTTCCTACTCAAAATCACGATCTTCTTCGATCGTGATTTCAAAATCTACATATTAGGATAAAAATAAAATCACAAAGTTAACGAAATATTTTCTTTAATTAAAATGTCATAATGAGGGTTTCCTAAAACGTATGCCACTAGTTGGCGCCACTTAGCCGTAAGGTCCCGCTAAGAAACACAATTATCTAGCCCCAAAGAAAGACTAAGTAAATGTTTTTTTTTTTTTTTTTTAATAAAGTTTAAATTTTTTTATGTATTTTTTTTAACTCATACAAAATATTTAAACCAGAAACTATAAACATAGAATTTGGACAAGTTTCTGGACCTGCTCCCGCCCTGGTGATTTCAGAAAACTCTCATTATAACATGTTTTATGGACTTATCATTCCTTAAAGCATACCAGAGATTATTTAGTTTAAGTAGATATATCAGCACCATACATTAAAATGCATCCACCTGAAATATCGTCACTACTAGACGGCGCCACGGTTGTTCGTGAGCATGGCATACAGATGGCTCTGAAACAGTATATACACTACCTTTGTTGTTCGTCCATTGGCACAGATGGCTCTGAAACAGTATACACTACCTTGCCACGAACGAAACGCATGATCACTTGCAACACATAGCATATTTTGCCGTACCACGATATAGGGAGGTTGGTAAGGTGGTTCATGCGTTCGGCTGTGAAGCAGTGGTACCAGGTTCAAATCCTAACTATACGCGCTAAAAATGTTCTTTTTTTTTCTTTTTTTTCAAACTTTGTTTTTTTATTTTTTTGTTGCGCATAATCTTTGATTTTGTAAAAACAGTGTTTTACAAGGTGCAAACGGGCGGGTTTTTATTTTGTTGTCGTTTTATAAAATTTTCCATATATGGACTTTTATACATTTTTTCTAATCAGAATCACGAGCTCTTTCGTTTCGTTTTATAGTTATACAAAGTGATCATAGATCCGATAGATACATACGTATACATACAGGGTGTTACATACATAATTATACAGGGTGAAAATGAGTATACAGACGAACTTGAAGCGTGAAGAGTGTACCTAGTTATTCCTGACAGAGTTGGGTTATACTCGTATCTGACTAATTCGCATTCGTTGAATACAATTTTCGGGTCCATTATGAGATCCAAGATGGCAGCAACTTATTTTTGCAATTTTCATCATTATACTCGTTTCTGACTAATTCGCATACGTTGAATACAATTTTCGGGTCCATTATGAGATCCAAGATGGCAGCAAATTATTTTTGCAATTTTCATCATTATACTCGTTTCTGACTAATTCGCATACGTGGAATACGATTTCCTGGTCCATTCTAAAATCCAAGATGGCGGGAACTTTTTTTTAAATTTTCATCTTTATACTCGTTTCTGACTAATTCGCATGCGTGGAATACGATTTTCGGGTCCATTCTAAGATTCAAGATGGCGGGAACTTTTTATTTTGCAATTTTCATCATTATACTCGTTTCCGACTAATTCGCATACGTGGAATACGATTTCCGGGTCCATTCTAAAATCCAAGATGGCGGGAACTTTTTTTTTGCAATTTTCATCATTATACTCGTTTCTGACTAATTCGCATACGTGGAATATCTTTTTTGGTTCCATTCTAAGATCCAAGATGGCGGGAACTTTTTTTTTGCAATTTTCATCATTATACTCGTTTCCGACGAATTCGCATAAGTGGAATACGATTTCCGAGACCATTCTAAAATCCAAGATGGCGGGAACTTTTTTTTGCAATTTTCATCATTATACTCGTTTCTTACTAATTCGCATACGTGGAATATCATTTTTGGGTCCATTCTAAGATCCAAGATGGCGGTAACTTTTTTTTTGCAATTTTCATCATTATACTCGTTTCTGACTAATTCGCATACGTGGAATAAGATTTCCGGGTCCATTCTAAAATCCAAGATGGCGGGAACTTTTTTTTTGCAATTTTCATCATTATACTCGTTTCCGACTAATTCGCATACGTGGAATACGATTTCCGGATCCATTCTAAAATCCAAGATGGCGGGAACTTTTTTTTTGCAATTTTCATCATTATACTCGTTTCAGACTAATTCGCATACGTGGAATACGATTTCCGAGTCCATTCTAAAATCCAAGGTGGCGGGACCTTTTTTTTTGCAATTTTCATCATTATACTCATCATCATCATCATCATCAGCCAATTGACGTCCACTGCTGGACATAGGCCTCCCCCAGAGAGTTCCACAAAGATCGGTCGTGAGCTGTCCGCATCCATTGGACACCCGCAACCTTTACAAGGTCGTCGCTCCATCTTGTGGGGGGCCTTCCCACGCTGCGCCGTCCAGTGCGTGGTCGCCACTCGAGAACACGCCGACCCCACCGGTCATCGGTCCTCCGGGCAATATGGCCAGCCCACTGCCACTTCAACCTGGCGATTCTTCGGGCTACGTCAGTCACTTTCGTTCTTCTGCGGATCTCGTCATTCCTGATGCGATCTCGCAGAGAAACCCCGAGCATTGCCCTCTCTATCGCTCGTTGAGTGACTCTGAGCCTCCTAATGAGTCCCATAGTGAACGACCACGTTTCAGATCCGTAAGTAATCACTGGCAACACATACTGGTCGAAGACTTTCGACTTGAGACACTGCGGTATATTGGACGAGAAGATATTGCGTAGTCTCCCGAACGCCGCCCAACCCAGTCTGATTCGACGATTGATCTCCTTCTCGAAGTTGGGACTTACCCAGCTGGACTGTTTGTCCCAGGTATACATATTCGTCAACAACTTCGAGTGTAGAGTTTCTAACTTTCACTGGAGTTGGTATCACATGGACGTTCGACATGATCTTCGTTTTGTCCATGTTCATCTTAAGACCAACATCTTCAGAGACTCTACTGAGATCATCGAGCATAGTACTTAAGTCCTCCATGGTCTCTGCCATGACCACTATATCGTCGGCAAACCGAAGGTGAGTGATGTACTCGCCATTGATGTTAATGCCAAATCCCCTCCAGTCCAGAACCTTGAAAACATCTTCCAGTGCAGCGGTGAACAATTTAGGTGAGATAACATCTCCTTGTCTTACTCCTCGCTGCAATGGAATCGGTTTCGAGCTCCGGTCCTGGAGGCGAACTGACATATTGGCATTATACTCGTTTCCGACTAATTCGCATACGTGGAATACGATTTCCGAGTCCATTCTAAAATCCAAGATGGCGGGACCTTTTTTTTGCGATTTTCATCATTATACTCGTTTCTGACTAATTCGCATACGTGGAATATCTTTTTTGGTTCCATTCTAAGATCCAAGATGGCGGGAACTTTTTTTTTGCAATTTTCATCATTATACTCGTTTCCGACGAATTCGCATAAGTGGAATACGATTTCCGAGACCATTCTAAAATCCAAGATGGCGGGAACTTTTTTTTGCAATTTTCATCATTGTACTCGTTTCTAAATCGCATACGTGTAAAGGTGCGTACAAACTAAAAGAGCATTCGCTGTTCTAACATTCCACTCTACGAAATTCGATCGGTACACAAAACGTGATTGGTTGATTTCTTAGAACGGGCGCTAGAACAGCGAATGCTCTTTTGGTTTAAACGCACCTTTATACGATTTCCGGGTCAATTCTACGATCCAAGATGGCGGCTGCTTTTTTGTAATTTTCATCATTATACTCGTTTCTGACTAATTCGCATACGTGCAATACGATTTCCGGGTCCATTCTGAGATCCAAGATGGCGGGAACATTTTTCTTGCAATTTTCATCATTATACTCGTTTCTGACTAATTCGCATACGTTGAATACAATTTTCGGGTCCATTATGAGATCCAAGATGGAGGCAACTTATTTTTGCAATTTTCATCATTATACTCGTTTCTGACTAATTCGCATACGTGGAATACGATTTCCTGGTCCATTCTAAAATCCAAGATGGCGGGAACTTTTTTTAAAATTTTCATCTTTATACTCATTTCTGACTAATTCGCATGCATGGAATACGATTTTCGGGTCCATTCTAAGATTCAAGATGGCGGGAACTTTTTATTTTGCAATTTTCATCATTATACTCGTTTCCGACTAATTCGCATACGTGGAATACGATTTCCAGGTCCATTCTAAAATCCAAGATGGCGGGAACTTTTTTTTTTGCAATTTTCATCATTATACTCGTTTCAGACTAATTCGCATACGTGGAATACGATTTCCGAGTCCATTCTAAAATCCAAGATGGCGGGACCTTTTTTTGCAATTTTCATCATTATACTCGTTTCTGACTAATTCGCATACGTGGAATACGATTTCCTGGTACATTCTAAAATCCAAGATGGCGGGAACTTTTTTTTAAATTTTCATCTTTATACTCGTTTCTGACTAATTCGCATGCGTGGAATACGATTTTCGGGTCCATTCTAAGATTCAAGATGGCGGGAATTTTTTATTTTGCAATTTTCATCATTATACTCGTTTCCGACTAATTCGCATACGTGGAATACGATTTCCGGGTCCATTCTAAAATCCAAGATGGTGGCAACTTTTTTTTGCAATTTTCATCATTATACTCGTTTCAGACTAATTCGCATACGGGGAATATCTTTTTTAGTTCCATTCTAAGATCCAAGATGGCGGGAACTTTTTTTTTGCAATTTTCATCATTATACTCGTTTCCGAATAATTCGCATAAGTGGAATACGATTTCCGAGTCCATTCTAAAATCCAAGATGGCGGGAACTTTTTTTTTGCAATTTTCATCATTATACTCGTTTCCGACTAATTCGCATACGTGGAATACGATTTCCGGGTCCATTCTAAAATCCAAGATGGCGGGAGCTTTTTTTTGCAATTTTCATCATTATTATACTCGTTTCTGACTAATTCGCATACGATTTTGGGGTCCAATCTGAGATCCAAGATATATTGATTTTAAATGTTTAAGGTCTAAAAAACCAAAAAACTAATAAATACAATAAAAAAAAAAGTAAAAAGTCCCTACATCACTAATAATAACAAAAAAATACATACATTACAAGTCATATGCTAGGATTTGAACCCGTAACATAACAACTGATAACAATAAATAGCTGATTAGGGTATATCCGAATTATATAACAAATACATTGCGGCGCGGCGTTGCCGTCGTCAGCATTCTCTTTGCTTTACCGTAATCTGACGAGCTGGCAACAAACGAAACGAGAGGCATAGAAAATTGAAGGTAATCTGAGCATTGCATTCTGTTTCTATTCTACGCTTCAATACCAAACTCACATAGCGAAATAATAATTAAACTCTTACTAATGGCACTCCATCTATATCATTGGCAATAAATAGCTCTCTACTCTGTCCAACATCCAACAAACTCTGTAAGAAAAAAAAGGCTAATACTAATTTTCTCTTATTGTGTCTACATTTTTTGAATTTGCTATTGTGTCCATTCTAAGATCCAAGATGGCGGGAACTTTTTTTGCAATTTTCATCATTATACTCGTTTCCGACTAATTCGCATACGTGAAATACGATTTCCGGGTCCATTCTAAAATCCAAGATGGCGGGAACTTTTTTTTCCAATTTTCATCATTATATAATAGTCGTTTCCGACTAATTCGCATACGTGGAATACGATTTCCGGGTCCATTCTAAAATCCAAGATGGCGGGAACTTTTTTTTGCAATTTTCATCATTATACTCGTTTCTGAATAATTCGCATACGATTTTGGGGTCCAATCTGAGATCCAAGATGGCGGGAACTTTTTTTGTAATTTTTATCATTGTACTTGTTTTCGACTAATTTACAAACGTGGAACCCGAATTTAGGGCGAATTTAAGATCCAAGGTTATTTACGTATATGTATTGGAAATGGAGTATTTTTAATGATAAAAACTGCCCAAAAGTACATCAATTGTAAGATGCAAAATGGCGGCACCTTTTTTGAGCTTTTATGCAGTTTTTTTTTTCATTGTAGGTACTGCATTTCCGCTAACTACTCATAAGAACGTGCTAAATATAAAAACTCTTGGATATTAAATTAGGGTTCCACGTTTATAAATTAGTTGAAAACGAGTACATTGACAAATATTACAAAAAAATTACCGCCATCTTGGATCTTAGAATGGACCCGAAAATCGTATTCCACGTATGCGAATTAGTCGGAAACGACTATTATATAATGATGAAAATTGGAAAAAACTCAGAAACGAGTACAATAATGAAAATTACAAAAAAAGTAGCCGCCATCTTGGATCTTAGAATGGACCCGGAAATCGTATTACACATATGCGAATTAGTCAGAAACGAGTACAATGATGAAAATTGCAAAAAAAAGTTCCCGCCATCTTGGATTTTAGAATGGACCCAAAAATTATATTCCACGTATGCGAATTAGTCAGAAACGAGTACAATGATGAAAATTGCAAAAAAAAGTTCCCGCCATCTTGGATCTTAGAATGGACCCGGAAATCGTATTACACATATGCGAATTAGTCAGAAACGAGTACAATGACGAAAATTGCAAAAAAAAAGTTCCCGCCATCTTGGATTTTAGAATGGACCCAAAAATGATATTCCACGTATGCGAATTAGTTAGAAACGAGTATAATGATGAAAATTTCAAAAAATAAGTGGCCGCCATCTTGGATCTTAGAATGGACCCAAAAATGATATTCCACGTATGCGAATTAGTCAGAAATGAGTATAATGACGAAAATTGCAAAAAAAAGTTCCCGCCATCTTGGATCTTAGAATGAACCCAAAAATTATATTCCACGTATGCGAATTAGTCAGAAATGAGTATAATGATGAAAATTGCAAAAAAAGTTCCCGCCATCTTGGATCTCAGAATGCACCCAAAAATCGTATTCCACGTATGCGAATTAGTCGGAAACGACTATTATATAATGATGAAAATTGGAAAAAACTCAGAAACGAGTACAATAATGAAAATTACAAAAAAAGTAGCCGCCATCTTGGATCTTAGAATGGACCCGGAAATCGTATTACACATATGCGAATTAGTCAGAAACGAGTACAATGATGAAAATTGCAAAAAAAAGTTCCCGCCATCTTGGATTTTAGAATGGACCCAAAAATTATATTCCACGTATGCGAATTAGTCAGAAACGAGTACAATGATGAAAATTGCAAAAAAAAGTTCCCGCCATCTTGGATCTTAGAATGGACCCGGAAATCGTATTACACATATGCGAATTAGTCAGAAACGAGTACAATGACGAAAATTGCAAAAAAAAAGTTCCCGCCATCTTGGATTTTAGAATGGACCCAAAAATGATATTCCACGTATGCGAATTAGTTAGAAACGAGTATAATGATGAAAATTTCAAAAAATAAGTGGCCGCCATCTTGGATCTTAGAATGGACCCAAAAATGATATTCCACGTATGCAAATTAGTCAGAAACGAGTATAATGATGAAAATTGCAAAAAAAAGTTCCCGCCATCTTGGATTTTAGAATGGACTCGGAAATCGTATTCCACGTATGCGAATTAGTCAGAAACGAGTACAATGATGAAAATTGCAAAAAAAGTTCCCGCCATCTTGGATTTTAGAATGGACCCGGAAATCGTATTGCACGTATGCGAATTAGTCAGAAACGAGTACAATGATGAAAATTACAAAAAAAGTAGCCGCCATCTTGGATCTTAGAATGGACCCGGAAATCGTATTACACGTATGTGAATTAGTCAGAAACGAGTACAATGATGAAAATTGCAAAAAAAAAGTTCCCGCCATCTTGGATTTTAGAATGGACCCAAAAATGATATTCCACGTATGCGAATTAGTCAGAAACGAGTACAATGATGAAAATTGCAAAAAAAAGTTCCCGCCATCTTGGATCTTAGAATGGACCTGGAAATCGTATTACATTACACGTATGCGAATTAGTCAGAAACGAGTACAATGATCGTCGTGACGTCGGTGGCAAACAAGCATACGGCCCGCCTGATGGAAAGCAGTCACCGTAGCCTATAGGCGCCTGCAACCTCAGGGTGTCACATGCGCGTTGCCGACCCAATAAAAATAACGTTGGCACTACAAAGTGGCTCCACTCCACCTGCCCGGCCAGCACATCATTGAGAGCGAGATAGCTCGCGCTGCGACAAACCCATGTCGCGGCTGTCAAATTTATATTTCTAGCCGTCATTTTCTCGATTTTGGTAGCACAAGTTAACAGCTCGAGAAATTAGTTCCATGCGAAAGAGTCATCCCGCGGGCGACATAACAAGTATTGCCATTTATGTGTGGGACTAACTTTTCTTTCCTAGCAACACTGAATCGGTATAAATAATGTTGAATAATTAGTGAACAGCAAGCTTTAAAAATGAAACATCTCTAGTCACGATAACTTTGTCTCGTTCACGTAGTATAAAGATTAAAGAGATAGGACATTTTAATATGAAAAAGTCAAAGTGTCATAATAATAATCTGTCGCATGACATTTTGTAGATTGTGTTTGGTGGCGATATTTTAAATGGCTCATGAACGTAAAATTTAAGTTAATTATAGCCTTTTATACTCTTTATACGTTACTTAGGTACTGTGGATGTTAGTTACGATTATTTACATTTAAACCGTATATTTTTTGAAATTCATGTTCATAGTTCTTTAATAAAAATGTATGTTATGAATTATATTTCAGTCATCGGAGCCCAATAATAATACAAAGCAAGATGTCGTTAAACTAAACCCATAGTTTCCAGAGGGAGGATGTGAATCCGGAAAAGATGAAGTACCTATACGTATATTGGGTCAAACTCTAAAAAATAAATATATCGGGTCTTCGAATTACTAGCAGGTATTTCGATGAAAGCTTGTACAAATCATTTAAGTTTATAATGGAAATATGAGGGTTTCGTTTTCGTACCCGATACTCGCCTCCTTAACCCTTCGAGCTCCAGCGTCACCATATGATGACGGAAGTAAATAAGCACTTCAAATGCCTGGGCTTCGATGGGTTAATCCATCCTCCAGGTTCCAAAACAATATACCTATGACCTAAAAGTAGTTGATATATCGGATATCCTCCATATACCAACTTAATTATTAAGGTCAAGTATGGTCAAGAAAAGTAACACCTTAAGTTACATACATCGCGTCTGATAGTATTATGTATAGTAAAAATCATACTACGATTATTTATTCGATCTGCAGGTTATTTTTGCGGAGCTGTCAATAAAGCATGGTATTAATCAATTATTCATACTGTTTAAAGATATGGCGCAAACTGAAGAAAAAGGTTCGCATTCAGCAAATCGGATTCCATAACAGCCTTGAAGGCGGCTGCTGGGTCGCGCTCTGCAGCTCTACGTGAACAACAAGAGTACGCTTGGCGCCCGAGCTCGTGGCGCAGCCTGCGTTTGGTTGGGTGGTTTTAAAGCATATCGTTGAAGTTAGGGCCCACGGGTGTATGATATTTTTTCACTATATTTATGAGGTTTCATGTTATTACAATTTATGTTAGTAAATCACATTTCACATAGTGGAAGAAATATAACACCGTGGACGCGAACTTCCGCGGCAAAGTATAAAAGTGCCCATTCAATTCAGACGATCGTCTACAATAGAGCAGAAATGACAGGCGTCTATTATCTAATTAAATTATTAATATATTTGTGATTGTAAACTTGTTTGGCTCAACGCTCAACTACTGTTCTTTACGATACAAATATTTGTTACATTGAGTATTTAATACATGTTATTATAATAAATATTTTTTTTTTAATAAATACATACTGGATTATTTATTATATATATTTTTATTTGTTTAAAATACTAGTTATTAGCCGTGTGGAAACGGTAGTAAGATTACATTTGTCACCACCCCAACTCTTCCCGTTGGTGTCGTAAGAGTCGGTTAAAGATTGAAGTGTCATTGACTATTTATTTATCAATGGGTAGTAGTGTGAGTAGTGTGTCCACTATGATGGGCAGCAGCATCATCTTAGTGGACACACTACTCCCGATTATGGGTATATATTAACCTCCTAATGCGTCCATGCACATAGCCTAAGGAAAGGACATTGCCCATGCAGCTGTGAACTAATAGAGGCTGATCTACCTTTTCCTATATGGATTATGTGTACAAATGCCGCTTTTCTTAATTATATTGTACTTGTAAAATATAGCTGCATAGTTGTACGGTATACTACACCGAACATCGCTATCACAATTAATACAATTATGTATCTTGCCCTTAGATACTTCTATTCAATAGCTGTTAGCATTGGTAAATATTACTAGCATTTGATTCTCTATTGAACCTCCATGGGTCTTCAGACCTTACGGTATCGACTGTAGGGTCGGTAATGAAACGAAGTTTGTTAATATTAAAACATTAAATAATGCCTTAGAACGCATGTACTAAAACAGATTATTCATAACTACCAATACATAGCTCATAGCTACAATAATAATTCGACTGATAGCCTAAATTTGCAATCCGTAACGAAGTTTATGTGTTTCTCGACTTTCTCGCCACCTTCACATCTCGAAGACAATTTGTCGCATTTTGACATTAAAACGCAATGTATTTTATCGCTCAAGGTACACTTGTGCTACGAATTTTGAGGATATCTCGCGTGGGACTTTCAAGCGAAATAATTATGTCGCTTTGATAGATCATCGCGAGTCAGCGTTATCTCGCGCGCATGTTGTGCTACCAATTCGTGACATAGCTCGAGAAAACTCTATGTCGCAGTTTTTGTCGTCCCGCGCCCATGATGTGCTTGCCGGGCTGGACAACTTGACAAAATAGTCGGGGGAAGAAAAGTTTTTGGTCACATTAAATCCTACAGTTTCGGAAGCTTTTTCTAATGAATATTTAAGGTATACAGATTCACACCATGCAATAATCCCCAGTGCCGCGCGAGAGCTTCTCATCCAGTCGAGGACTTGAAGGTCAATAATTGGAACAGCACGTTCAATAATTTCTACTCTCGAGATTATGCATTCATTCTATTGTTTCAGATGATTTATAATTAAGGAAAAAAAAATCCCCAGTTTTTTCGTAAAGCTTATACAAAAAAAACTAAACCTTAATTTTTTTTTCCTTATTTGATAAAAAATATAACTTCAATATATAAGGTCCTAATTTATTAGATGCAGATATTTTAACACATGATAATTTACATTAAAATAATTAACTTTAAATATAAATTAAGAAATCTTTTCATGTAACTTTTTTGATTTCGTTTTCCTAACAAAAAAATTAATTATAATTTCGTCTAAAAAAAATCATCAAGTGTATTATCACATGTCACAATAACACTGTCTGTCATGTCATCAAACGACACAATCCAACGGAAAATAACATGGCATTGACAATCAAGTATTTAATTTATCGAAGTGAAGTGGCCAGTTCCAGTTAAGTAGTACGTAAAAGAAGTACGAGAATCTGTTTAAAGAGTTTTCATTTACTAATCACATAAACAGGGTGTCTTTACGTAGCAAATTTGTTTTTCCGTTTTCTCCAAAAAAACATCATAAAAGCTATAATGTTTCACGGTTTAATATACTCTAGAGACCGAGTACTATCAGCTGTAAAAATATCTGCATCTAATAAATTAGGACCTTATATAATAAAAATCTTGCGCAATGAGGGTTTTCGATAATTTTTCTGCCACCAGGGCGGCGCTTCGTACGCACCTGGTCTCGACAGCTGTCAGGTTCATACTATTCATAGGCACCTGGGCCTAAAATATTGAAATTCTATTTTATTTGGAAGAGAATTGATTTAGTAATGGATTACGACTAATACATGGTCGTCGAACTAAAGATTGAACTCTAAAACAGGCGCTCAAAGTCACTGGTATTCAAAATAATTACTATAACTTTGTAAATTTCATGAGAATTGACTTGGAACTATTTTATTCATTTATTTTAGGTAACAATATGACTAAAGTAATGGTTTTCAGAATAAATAAACCTATAAATATGTTGAAAATTAAATGCGCGTATTTATTTTGACAGTTCGTTATACGGTCGCCTCAGTGCTGCCATCTCACCTCCCCATAGCGGCAGAAAAAGTATCAAAAACCCTCATTCGAAAATTTGGTCATTGGACCAAAATAAAGATATAAACGTCTTAGTAACTTTTCTCCGCGGTGACACAGTTGCATCTATTTTTTTTTCACTGATATTATTTTATTTTGCTTATAAGACGTTTCAATGAAAACGTACAGCCACGATGATCTATTTCTTAGATAATTTGTTTATTAACACGCAAAATAAAAATAAAATATTTGAAATATATTAAGTGCTTTACGAGCAATCGACATTAACAGCTACAATTTTAAAACGAATATTTTTTAAATCCCGCCTTCCCGCGCATGTGCCTACGATACGTGTGCGGCGATGCCGTGCACTGTGCGTGAAAGAGAGAGGTATAGTTATACAGGGCGTCCCACGGCGATGCCACATGGAGGGAAAGTACCTTAAATATCATAGATAGCGTATTTTGCTGAAAGAAGACTTTATTTTATTTTTAAAACTTAGTAAAATTGCATTGAATTTTTTTTGGTTTTTATTGAAAAAAAATTGTATGAAAAAAAAGTTTCGCCTTGTCTTGTCAGAGGAAACATACCTTAAGTATTGTAAATGAGCATCTTACAGAAAGAAGACATTATTTCGATTTAAAAAACAAATTCCAACTTGTCTCCACATTTTTTTGTTATTTTTTGAAAAAAAAATTGTATGGAAAAGAAAATATCGCCTTGTCAGAGGAAACATACCTTAATTATTGTAAATGAGCATCTTACTGAAAGAAGACATTATTTCGATTTAAAAAATAAATTCCAGCTTGTTTTAATTTTTTTTTTATTGTATGATAAAAAAATATCTCGACGTCGGAGAAAAAATACCTTAATGTCTTCTTTCAGTAAGATGTTCATTTACGATAATTAAGGTATGTTACAAGGCGATATTTTTTATCCAAACAATTTTTTTCAAAAAAAATTTAAAAAATGTGGAGACAAGTTGGAACTTGTTTTTTAAATCGAAATAATGTCTTCTTTCTGTAAGATGCTCATTTGCGATAATTAAGGTATGTTTCCTCTGACAAGGCGATATTTTTTTTTTCATACAATTTTTTTTTTCAAAAAAAATCAAAAAAATTTGAATGCAATTTTACTAAGTCTTAAAAATAAAATAAAGTCTTCTTTCAGCAAAATACGCTATCTATGATATTTAAGGTACTTTCCCTCCATGTGGCATCGCCGTGGGACGCCCTGTATATACAGGATGGTCCAAACCTTGACGTCAAAAATTTTTTTTTAGATTCCTCACGTCATGAGCTATCAGAATATACCCCATGTATGTTAGCCGATTTCTTGTAGTTTTCGAGTTATGAATTTTTGAATTTTTTTTTTTGAGAAATTCTGGAATGTAGAAATTTATTAATAAAAAAAAACTTTTGGATTTTTTAACTAGTTTCTTTTTGTATTACGAAAACTACAAAAATTTGGCTAACATACATGGGGTATATTCTGATAGCTCATGACGTGAGGAATCTAAAAAAAATTTCAATAGACCTCAAATTTCAGCAATTACTTGAACCTTTTATAATTTTGCCTAGACAAGGATTAGGTGTTTTCGTTTTTGTGGTCTTCATTTGTCAGTAAATGTTTAAAATACACTTAGCGTCGCCCTTGGGTCTGACCTCTAGTTAAAGAAAAAATGCCTAGGGTTAGTTGTGGAACATTGACACAAACGGACACAATGAAACTTTGCGATATCTCGGAAACCTGACCTTAACGGCTAGCCCCGTCTATCAAACAAGGACGAGCTTAGGGACCCTCCACAACTTCCCAGGGTGCGAGCGACGATCGCAGAAGGAGCCCGTCGCTACATGCTAAAAAGCGAATTGAACCATGAAAAGTAACAATTTATGTTTATATTTCGTAATTTTTTGCAAGAATACAGAGAATAGTTTGGTAGTATTTATATTTTTGTCGTATTGTATATACATTCAAGTTTATCTCAAGCTAAATACTTTTAAAATTAGTTCAAGTTTTGGCCTCGTTTTTTTATTTAGTTTAAAATAATACCCTGGTGTCTCACAGTGAAACATTTTTATGTAATGTACAATGAAACGGGTCCATGTTTCGTTGTGTACTGTATAGTTTTATTGTACACCGAATGTGAAATTATAAAAGGTTACTATTCTATGAGACTGTTCATTTAAACATGTTTCATGTTTAGCACCTCACTATCAACCTATTAAGGCCCACTTGTATAACCTAGGGTTAAACACTGACCAGTAGCTAGAGTGACAAATTTTATATGTACAATAAAATTGTCACTTTAGCTTCTGCTGGTGCCTAAACCCGGGTGGTACAAGAGAGTCTAAGTAGTACATTTTTAATATTTTTTGGTGACTAGTATAATTATATTATATATTATAAAATTATACAGGGTGGGAACGAGTATACCGGCAGACTTTACCAATACATTCTTGATGACAAAAGAAGTAAAAAAAAATGTGACATATGTCATTTCCGAACAAAAAAAAAATTTTTTTTCTTTCTGTTTTGTGATATTTTGATTTTTTTTGTACATGACCAGTAATAAATTGTACGGAAAGAATATTTTTTTCAGTGTTTTTGAATTTTTTTTTAAGTTTAACATTTTTCTGAAACTTTTTTCTCATTTTCTCTAACTTTAATCAGTGTGTATGTCGAGATGAAAACTATTACTGTAAGAATTTTAATCGTGCAGGCATTTTTCAGTGACTTGTGATGAAAATAGTTTTTTGAATAACATGTCATTATCTCTTAAACTAAGCTGAATCCAGAAAAGTTCATATGACATTATAGCCTCAAAATGTGTTCAGGAATACACCTTTCAAGTTTGTCGGTAAACTTACTAGCCAGCTAGCCACCCTGTATATTAATTATTTCATAAAATTATATGCGTAGTAATAGTGGTCATACAACATATTTTTTATCTTTTAAATCATTCTGCTACTACATATTGTATTAATATGTCATTGTTTTCATTAAATTTTTCGGTTACTGAATGCGCCATTGACATAAAGATTCGTTAATCGATGGTTTGAAATTTAGTTGTGTCATTGATCCACAACTTACCCTAAACAATTTTTGAGGTCTGTTAGGCCTCAAAACGCACTAAATTTTTTCTAAGTCTAGTGAAAGGAATGGCAGTTATCGCTGAATTATCGATAAAACATCATCATCGCATCGACCATCTTCGATACAATGTCTCAGATGCCATTTTTTACCGACTTCCAAATCTAAAAAGTAGATTATCAATTCGTTTAGTATGTAATTTTTTTTTTATGATACTTGTATGATGATGGTCAACGAGATATCGGGTCGGGGGTCTCCTCAAATCTTAAAATCATACGTGTTATGCTTATCTATAGACATTTTTGTATTTTCATCAAAAAATCAAGCATTTTCATTAAAAACTGTCGCATTTGATGAACTGGAGCTGCTGACGATGATTTGAACGGAACCCTTCAACAATGCATAGTACCTACACGTCGTTTGCTGATTTCGATTTCCTTCGACTGGGACTGGAACTGAGTACCGAACCCGGTACCAGACTCGGACCAGGACCTAGACCTAAGTCCGAGTCCGAGTCCGAGGTTGAAAAGTCGGTTTTTTCTATTGAAAATCAAGTTAATCTAATGCATTGATGCCATATTTATTATTTCTAACTCGAGTAAATAAAGTTAGCGGCCCAGTGGATGACATTATAAGGACAAAAGATGATTGACAAATAACTTCTAAACTATCAAACATTCCGGCTGCATGCCTGTGCAAATGAGGGTTTTTGATACTTTTTCTGCCGCTATGGGGAGGTGAGATGGCAGCACTGAGCCGACCCTTTAACGAACTGTCAAAATAAATACGCGCATTTAATTTTCAACATATTTATTAGGTTTATTTATTCTGAAAACCATTACTTTAGGCATATTGTTACCTAAAATAAATAAATAAAATAGTTCCAAGTCAATTCTCATGAAACTAACAAAGTTACAGTAATTATTTTTAATACCAGTGACTTTGAGCGCCTGTTTTAGAGTTCAATCTTCAGTTCGACGACCATGTATTAGTCGTAATCCATTACAAAATCAATTCTCTTCCAAATAAAATAGAATTTCAATATTTTAGGCCCAGGTGCCTATGAATAGTATGAATCTGACAGCTGTCGAGACCAGGTGCGTACGAAGCGCCGCCCTGGTGGTAGAAAAATTATCGAAAACCCTCATTGTGAACCACTTCTTTCTGCATGTTTACCTGATATATAGAGATGATATGTAGTAAATAAGGGATGATTCACAGTGTTACTATCTTATCTTACAGTACCGGTCAAAAAATTTAAGTTCGCACCACGATTTTGATACAAATTCGACTTTTTGGGCTATCATTTTTCCAGCATTTAAGTTGACACTAGTTTTCAGCTATATATTACTGATTATTTAGTTATTCCTTTTTATTTAACCGTTACTTTCGAACAGCTCGGACACCCGAGGCAGCTGTGACAGCTTTTGGCAGCCATGCCCACGCGATGTTCATACTAATATAATAATCATCAAAAAATTACAATTTCACTTGCCTACGAATACGAATTATTATCTGATCCGATGGATAAATTTGTTCAGATTTTAAGATAAATTAATATTAAATAGCTCTTGAATCAGTAATAATTATATAAGTAGAAAAAATATTTTGCTGTAAACACAAAAAAAAAATATCACTTGAAAGCCTATTTAATATCGAAACTTAAACTTTTGACCGCTACTGTATAGTCTTTATCGACAACTATAGCCGCACTAACGGTCAGCGGTCGACTCCCGCGCCGCCAGCATCCCGCTCGGTGCGGCCGTGAGGTCAGTTTCTTG
>JALPQI010010923.1:0-32740 GCA_025490895.1 Thaumatotibia leucotreta
ACGGTCACTACAACATTTTACCTAAGTCAGATATTGATGTTGTAAACGTTTGTGTATTTATTACACATTAATTTTGGTTAAAAGTTTCAGTTTTCAACCTACCAATGAGGTACCTACGTGTATCGTTTCCGCAATTCCACGTCAGCTACGACTAAATTCTCAAGATATTATCCCATTTTCAGAATCGCCCGACCTTCAGACACACAGTTAATATGAGTGAAAATCGCAAAGACGTGGTACCAAGAACAATGGTCCTCCCTTCGCAGCGCTCCGTCAAGTGCGAGCGGCCATAAATCGCGCAGGACGCGCAATTTGTTGAATTACAGCATGCGCAGCCACCGGCCCGGCGAAATTAGCCCCGCCGAGATAAATTGACGGCGGGCTGCTAAATAAATTATTTGGGAAAACCGAGAAAAAACGGCGTCTTCCCTTGATAAGGGTTGCGAGAGAAATAATGAATATCGACCTTTGCCTCTCATTGTGCAAGTACTTGCGTGACTCACTTAGAGGACTTTTTTTAGGGAGAATTCACACTGGTACCTATAATGTAGAATAATAACTGAATTGAAGTACCGGTTACCGGTATTGCATGGTTCTTGCTTTAAATCAAATAAGGTCAAGCGGGGCAAATGCAACTATGAAGTAAATCCGACTAATTGAAATTGCCTACTCTTAATTTGTAAAAAGATCATACTTACCTACTATTGTATTGAGTTGCTTTTGAAATAAATCAAAGAATGTTCTAGGTATCTTCCAATAGTTCTTAAAAACAGATTAAAATTCCATTGGTTGAAATTACCTCATACCGCTTGACCTTACCTATAAAATTAAATTAATATGCGATGGTAAATTGAAAATAGTGAAATTAATTAATTGGGAAACCACGAAGAAACGGTATGATACCTTGATAAGAATTGCAAGAGATCAACGTTTACTAGTTTACGTGTTCAAGTATTTACTTGCGTGCCTCACTTAGAGGACTTATTTAAAGGAGAGTTTAAACTTCCTCGTGTAAAATAATTATCGGATTGAAGTACCGATTACCGCTTTCTTTCAATCAAATATAAAATGAAATTAGTAAATATGCGATGATAAATTGAAATTGGTAGTGAAATGAATTCATTAGGAAACCAAGAAAAAACGGCATCCCCTTTTGATGAGGATTGCGAGAGAAGTAATGAAAATCGAACTTTACTAATTTTCATGTTTACGTAGGTACTTGCGTGACTCACTAAGACGACTTTGGTACCTATTTAGCTAGGGTTCACTTGCAGGTGACACACTTTTGAGTAAGACACAAAATAATACTTATATTGAATTGAATTTATTACCTACATGTAGTTTTGTTTTACCTACGATGATGAGAATTATGGTGAAGTTATGCAATTATTTTGGAAACCGAGAAAAGACGTCCTTGCTTGGTGCTCTCATTGTTACTTACTTGGGTTGGGTAAGTCACTTAGTAGACTGGCTTAGAAATGGTTTAGGAACTTGGAGCGGTTAGAGGACATATTTTAGTACCTATTTAAATAAATAGTAAGACACCGAAATTGGGTACGGTATAATAATTACTAGTACCTAAGTGTTATCGTTACAAAAAAATAAAGTTTGAGGTCCAGGTTCATGATTGCAGTACGAGAGATAGGCAGATAAATAATTAAAATAAAATATTGTCTGGCTAACCAACGTTGTCCGTAGAAAAAGGCGGCCAATTCAAATATACTTCGGGCAGCCTTTTCTTGCGTACATTTATTTAATATCCACCTCTTTCGGCTTTCTAATGACAAGCGGTTGCCCAGGCTTTAACTACCCAAATACCCAAGTATTACGTAATAAATTTAACTATTCATTTGAAGCGTGGTCGTCAAACTCAAATGAGGTTTCCTTGAACTAACTGTTTTGTTTTCCTAAAACTTTTCTAAACTGACTTGAGTTACGAGTATCACTGTAACCTCCGCTCCACTTAAACCTCGAGTGCGAAGCGGTTACTCCAAAAGCTACCGTTTTTATCACCACTTAGATCACCAGATAAGTTCCGCCGGTTCTGACCTACTCGTAATTAAGCGTACAATTATCACCTCGGTACATTTTCACGGTTTTTTTCTCACGCCTATGAAAGTGAGTAATTAGAAGAAAATTAGACACGGAACGTGGTTGACATTAACACTAATTCACGTTCTTTCTTGCTCTTTAAATGAGGGTAAGTAGTATTTATCTTTTATTAAAGGTATCAACACATTCACAATGACTACCATGGTGGTAGCAAACGAGCATACGGCCTGCCTGATGGTAAGGTGCTACCATTGATTCTAGGGTTGCCTATATAACTCTAGCGTCATATACCTATGCGTTGCCGACCCTTGTACGAGTTTACAATGTTCTAGTTCAACTTATGGTAAATCAAAATTGTCTTATTTAGTTATCTAAAATACGCAAAAGTGTACCTACATAATTGCACGATTAACACGACAAACAAAAAAAAAAATATAGCAATTGCAACCAAGCGAGCAAGTTGAGCCAAAAAAGTCAAACACATAAATCAAGTTCCTTTGTGACTTTACAATAGAAATAAGAACAGCACATGGAAAATATAGCGCTCAAAAGATTTTAATTTCCTAAAAATAAACCAGCATTTCCACGGGACATAACTCTTCCCAATCTCAACTCAAAAGGGTTGTAACACCCTTTTCTTTCAGCGGGATTAATCTTATTTGTATGTATATTCGAGATTTAGTCGGCAATAAGAAAGACACATAGGTGGGCTTACAGGGATACATCGAATTTTCCTTACTGTAAAAAGACATATGTTACAATAACTACTCAATCACATACAACCTTTTTCAGTTACAGCACCGAGGGGTCCGGACTGTCTCAGCCTCCCCTCCAAGCAAGATTTTATTACATTCGTTAACGCATATTAGATTAATGTGTTAATATTTTATTTGTCTATGCTAATGAAAACTATGAATGCCACACAAGATGTTAATTTCTAAACTATAAAAAGTAAATTGAGCCGTCGTGGTTAACGAGCGAGCACATAATATTTGGACGTTTATGGTACGTAATGAAATTTTATTGCTTTAAGATGATGCATAAACAAAGGGCATAATTATCACGTCGTTAAACTATTAATGAACGGCTAATGAACCACCTACTACATGATATATGGTCAAACATTAAGTTAAACTTATTGTCTTCTTTTGACAACTTTATAAATAATACAAACTTACATTAAGTCTTTAATAATGCGTTATTTTAAAAGCCTATGTATAAAATAAATAAACTATGGCAGTTTATGGAATTTTAAATCGAAAAAATATTCCGATACAGCTTATTTATCGGCCCTAACGCGAAAGTCGAAATCCGCAAATTTCGAGTATTTGTCTCTGTCAGTCTAAGGACGCATTTCTTGGAGAGACAGAGACAACTCATCGAAATTTACGAATTTCGAAGTTTGCGGTAGTAAACTAGGATTCCATTTTTGAAAGTCGGGTGGGGATGGTTCCACCCCGCTACCTGTGCGTCCATGCATACACATCCCCTCCGCTACTAACGTATAGGAATAATAATATGATGAACAACTTTTCACAAGAATTTAAGAGCGACTTACATCGTACAAGATTACACTTGTGGATTAATGCGGTGTCCACAACTTTATTAGTACTAATGGTTTTTGTATATATTTTAGGTAATGATTTATTAAAAAGGAGCACGTAGGTAAATTACAATCATGAAAAAACATATTTTTCGAGCCTTGAGCCGAAGCTCAAGTTGACTACGGAGAAAAACAAGAAAATTCGAAAAACGGACTTTGCGTTCTAATGCAATTTGCTTAGTAGATGTGTAAGTGTAATAAAGGGTATAAAAGAGGTTTTTTCCGACCCAATCCGCCCCCCGCCCGGGTAATATATCAGGATTTTGCGACGGGCGAAGCTAAAATTTTGGACGCTTTAAGCTGGACGTAAATTTCACAAAACATGACACGGCCGAAAAAAACCTACCAAAAAGTTACTTCAAACATTTGCTTGTGTAACCTAAGTAGGACGAATAAACGAATGGAACAAACGGAAATTCGGTATTCAAATAAATGGAAATATGTGAAAATTTAATTCTGATGCTATTTTGTTCTTTTAATCCTTTTTGCTGCGCATGGCTTTGCTGTTGATACAGTACTTAACTATACCTAGGTAGGTATAAACTTACCTGTATATTTGGGGCAAAACAATGTTTAATGTTTTTTTACCACTTACCTATAGTGGCAAATACGCATATAGACTACCTGGGCCTATTTCTCAAAAGCTTGTAACTAGTAATACAAGTCCTTATCTAATTAATAGTGTTAAAAAGAGACTTCCACTTGTATTATAAGTTACAAGCTTTCGAGAAACGGGCACCTGATAGTAGATAGTAGCCATGGGTAATTATTGTAACGTGTCGTCAACTCCAGGGTATAATTATGTGTTATTTTCTGGACATTTCCACCAGCATTTACAACAATTAGCACGGGTTAATAGTTCAATCCATACATTTAATGCGCTAGATTTCGTATTAGACGATATTCGTAAACTCGAGTGTGCAAGTGAGGATTCCTTGTCTATGGATAGTTTTACAGACGAAGCTCGAAGTTGACAAAAGTAACGTCTAATGATACCTATGACAATACGAACCAAACCACGCGCCGTTGTGAATGAAACGATCTAAATATGTGTACGTAGCAACTGATTTTCATTGTGTATACAAAGGTAACGTTTTCAGTACGTAAACATACGTCAAATACACCCAATTTGTACTAACCTAACACTTGACTCCCGCATTGTTCCACACGGATAAACCATTGGCAGTGAGCAATTGCGAACGCTCTTGCAAGTCTTGTTAGGGCGTTAAGTGCACCCAAAATAGCGCTCCTAATGGTAGTGCATAGCTGGGTGCGCTGACAATGCCGCCAGGTTCGTGCGGGAATCTCACGGATACACGAGAATGTAGTCCAGAATTGTGGTCTATGTGTGACTATAAGAATAAAAATAAGAATAAGAAATGTTTATTAGCACAAAACAATATTTGCTTGGATACATTAACATTCAAAACTCGTGAACAGTGAATTGCGCTAAAAGGTCTTCACTCAGCATGATGTCCCGCAGTGGGTCCTTGTAGTGAAACTAACTGCGTGACGCTGATTTTCAGTGAAGCCCATTTGAACTAGAGGACACTGTCATCCAGTATGGCATCATCAAAACAAGTCGATAGGTACAGGACTTTAACAATCATAATAGTTATTTATTATACAAGGGGGCAAAGTTGTTGTTTAACTGTCGTGCCAATATTGAGACCTGAGCTAGCGAAAGATTCCAAAATTGAGCCACGAGCGTAGCGAGTGGTTCAAAAACTGGAATCTTGAGCATTGCGAAGGTCTCAAGGAACGAGAGTTGAACAAACTTTGCCGCCAAGTGTAATACAACTTTTTTCCCCTCACTATCGCGAGGAAATATGATTACAAATCTCATCCAAATGTAAATTAACTCAAAGAAACCATTTAAAACTCAATGTCGAAACGTATCGTAGAATAGAGTTACTTCTGGAATTTAAATATAGCCAATGGCTTACAAAGTCACCCATGAGCACGACCAATTTAACATGTGAGCTCCGATTGCGCATGTTTACTACGGTCATACAGATCCACTTATACTAGGCAGTAGGGGGCTATAGGAATTAGAGAAATGTCAAATTACTTTATTCACAAGTGTGTAAAAAGCATTTTTACCCGCTCGTATTAAACGATAAACGAGCGCTTTACGAGCTAGTGAGGGGAAAATATTATTTATATAATAAAAAAGAACATAACACTATATTTTGATAAAATAAAACTAAGAAATGCAAATTATTACAAAACAAAATGTATATATAAACCCATATGAAGGAAGTTATGTAATTATGCATGTACAGTCGAGTGCATTAATATATAGACACATTTGTAACGGATCAGTATGGAGAAGTGTATATATATTAATGCCCTTGACTGTACATGGTAATGGTAGTAGTAGTGTGCGCTGTTGTTCGTGTGCGTGTTGATGTGTGTGAGTGTGTGGATTCGCACGGCTGTCTCGATGCTACACTTTTGCTTATTTAATAAAAATATTTTCAACTTAACTTTAAAAGAGGCGACCGACACTATAACAGTTTCTCAACATTAGGTAAGTGTGGATATCAGTGATATTTAGCTAATACATTTTCATCGTGACATTTCACTTCTAAAGCTCCCGAAATTAAAGTTTCCTAGTTTACAAAGTCCGTGTTTGTTGCTTCGAGGATAAATATTCTTATTTCGTTATTTTATGTAAGTAAGATACCTAATATCTTGTTATGAATACCTAATATCTTGTTATGAATCCTAGGATGTCTGCCTGTCCGGCTTTTATCGTCTGTCGTCACGGATAAAACGGCTGTAGGTAAATGCGAAAATTACTCATGAATGACGTCGTCAAACGATAAAAAATCAACCATCTCATCGTAGAACTACAAAGAAGAAGAAGCAAGACTGATAAAAGTCATAAAGTGCCTTTCAAGTCAAATTATTCGATTACCAGTCTGCTACCCAGTTTGGTCCAATTTGGTAAATAAAAAATCTGAGACTAATTGCATAATATACACAGGATGACATTTGGAGCAGGAGTGAACATGTTACTACGGACGATCATATTGGGCAACTGTCACTGTTAGTTAAGTATCAATTAACTCATAAGTCAAGAGTTTTTTTTTGCGATTTCTTGGGCGTCTCTATACTCAAATTTGCTCAGCGTTACCGTCCCTGAATGCTTAGCCAAGTTGCCAATCGTCAACGCTTAGTAGCGTACCGTAGTCTTCGCTCTCTGTCACTCTTTCATATTAGTGAGACAAAGACAGGTAGCTGCCTTGCGTTTACGATTGACGATTAAGCGTTAGCGATTGGCAATTTGTCTAACACCCTGCTCTATGCTCCACGACTCAAAAAGCCACCCTTTATTCGTCTACAAGATCGGAAGCAGTGTAACCATACCAGCAAAGGTATAAATAGCTCAAAAAAGAAAGCATGGCCGCACGTCGCTACCATTAAGCCCGAAAATAAAATTAATCTATCCGAAGTGAGAGTTCAGGACAAATGCTTTAAAAAGTTCCGCGTAATTTCGCCGTCGACAGCTATGTGGCGAGTTATAGTTGAGATAATTGGGTCGTTGATTTAAATATTCATTCGGTTTGAAGCACATGGGAGTTTTATTTACGCGTGCATTATTGCATTCTTTCAGAGTGGTGACTGATGGTAGAGGAAATTGATTGGAAATTCGATGAGGTTGAACGCAACTGATAGTTGCGTTGTACGTATTCGTACCTACCTATATGTGTAACTGATTTTTTTTACTTGATTTGAGTTATGCAAATCATATTTACATGATACAAATATATAATGTATTAATTGTAAAATGTGTACCTACTTTTAGAAATCAATATATGTACGAATAAAAATTTTAATTGGACTGCGATTAATAACAGTAACGGACGAAGCGACGAAGTATTTATTGCTTTATTCAAAGTCTGAACTAAATTTCATCATAATTATTATAAATTACAATGTGAAATACCTTATTAAGTCGATTTAATTAACTAAGCTAAATATTAGCTAGTAAACTTGGCTATAAATCCTAAGTCCCTATAGGGAAACTTGGATAAGATCTTAGTCCTTCTAAAATGGACTAGATTTACATCACGTTAGGTCGTGTAGAAGTGATGTAATTAAGATTACTTACTTAATTTTCAGGATTACATATTACTGTAGTTATTGTAATTAAAACAGGTAAGCCTAAACTGGTTCTTAAAGATCACGCAAATAGCATTTTGCTGTATTTCTAGACAAGAATTTCATAAATAAATCCGGATAGTTAATTATTTAAAACATATCATTCTCATCAAGCATGTATCTTGTTATAAATTCAAGTAGTCAGGTACACTCGATTCTTTTAATAGGTTTATTTATAGTTACCCACACAATATATGAGGGATAATTTTTTTATAGGTATACCTACGTATAATTATATGCACTCAACTTAACTTTAATTAGAGGGAAGAGATAAAAAAAGAAAACGTATCGTCCAGTGCTTAAGTACCTACCTATTTAAAGGTACCTGTGCTCAAAGTTATACCTACATTATTCATTATCATTAAGCTTTAGGAGCGGAATTGATTTAAAACTACTGAAATGAATAATTAAATCCACAACAGACCGCACAATAAACGAAAGCACGAAAAAATTGTTGCCAAATATTGGAATGAGAAAAACTATTTAATCCGAAAAGTTCAGTAGTTTGGTACAGAGCGCGATAAATCAGGAACTCGCATTGCCTCCGATGCCAAGGAAATAAGATCGACTTGGCAACTACGGCACAGACGTGGCTGCGGATGCATAATCTGTCACTGTTTATTATCTGTGCTGCCGGTTGCCGACTGAGTGTGTTACTTCTGAGTATTGGTATTCTGATACTTGCATAATATAACGCTATAGCCGCGCCGCCCCGCGCCACAGTATAATAAATAGTACTAGCGTACAGTATGGACATACCCTGCCCCCGCCAAAATTGCGGCCTCCCCGCTCCGGTGACCGCACAGTTACCATGACATGTAACTCACTCACTCACTCACACAAGCATGGACGAGCTTAGACTGTGCGAGTACCAATACGTTTGTTTCATCACTGTCCGAGGTGTGATATTGGTATTCAGGGCTGCTACCGTGAACACAGAAGTTCGAAAATTTCGGGGATTTGACTCTGTCACTCCAACGAAGGCGTCACTAGAGTGAGAGAGAAAAATCCCTGCAATTTGCGAACTTCGGTAGCAGACCTGTACTTGCATCACGCATCACGCTATAGTTGCTGAGTCGGCGTATGTAAGTGTTCATACATGTACGGTTAACAATAGGCAGATGGTAACTGACTATTATTCATTTATTGTAATCCTCGATAGACAAGAAGTCAATCCAAACGAGTAGAGTCAACAGCTGTCAGTTCAATATACATACCTGTTTAAAAAAAAAATCGTTCGTGACAGGAGTCACGATTGATTCCTTATCTGGAGAGGATTGGGGAGGTACAAATTCTATTGGGCATTTTTTCATGTAAGCTATGCAAATACGTAGATAGCCACCGTATCCTAATCAGTTAGTAGATATCCCTGCCTACGATACTGGAGGTCCTAGGACTCCTAGGCTCCAATTTGGGTACATATTTTACGTTTATGTAGTACCCTTAACACAAGCCTTATTGAGTTTACTAGTATAAGCACCTAATAGGTCGACTCGTGTAAGATTGTCCCTTGATACTTATGCCATATGATGGAGATTAGTTACCTACAGTAGATATCTACTCTTGGATATTCTAAAACAAAGTGTGCCCTGAGGCCTCATTTACAGAAAATCTATAGCCTAATGTTTGATACAGTATATTTTAATTGGAATTTATTTCATCTTGATGTTCACTACCGTTTTGTTATCATCGATGATTTGCTGATTTAGAAACAATTAACCTCGATCAGTTAGTCGACAATTAGAGTTCTCAACGGAAAATAAACATGCAAATAAAGAAAATACATTTTTATAACTTTATAGAAATCCGGTTTTATAAAAAGACGGTATTGTTAAAGATTTTTCTATAGTTGCGTGCTGATACCGCTCCCAAGCGAACAACTATATTGCTACTATAAACGCTAAAACGCAAGACGAATCGATCTCAGCTGCTATTATCAACTTTTTGCATAACTGTGAACAGTTAGTTAACGTAATTATAAGTTTAATCTATTAGATTAGATTAAACAATGGAACTGTAGTAGTTAATGGTTACTAGGAAATACCTACCAAGCCCGACCACTTGATCGATGATGATTCTCACATTATAATGATAGATGCTTTGGCTAAGTAAAAAAAAGACAATAGAGTGGATATATCATTTAAAAGCGAGTCACTAACTATGAATAACGACTACTTAGAGCAAGCAAAACTTTTAGGTAACAACAGATACAAGTTTTCTCTACAGGCAGTATATAAAGTAACTTGAAATGAAACGTCGCTCTAATAACGCAAACAATAAAAGTATTTATTTGAAGAAAATTCTAACAGTAACAAGATTTCGGTAAAGCAATTCGAAGAAAATAATAACTGTTCGCTCGTAAAACACTCGCGGCTCTCGAATGCGATCTATCTCTTTCAAAAGTAAGAGAAAAATATGGTTTAAGAAGGGGAGGAACGTTGTCTCTCGAAACTGCAGAAATAATTGCTCAAAAGGGGAGACAATATTTTCTCGAGTAGGGTTACCACTTATTTCGAGGTGCAGCTGAGACTCACTTCAGGCATTTACAATTTCCCAAACATCTCGGAGTAATTTACAATCCTTCATTCCGAAGCGCGTTAGGGTGACCATCCGAAACTATTTCCCGGAAAGCTTCCTAATCCCGAGATGGCTCTTTATTACATCAAATCACGTGATCTTACAATAAACCATTTTTCATCGGAATTATTTATGGAGGCCCTGTGTTCACACTTTTCCTTTTTTTTCCTCGTTCCTAAGAAAAATAACAATCATGACCATTGATCAATGTCAGCTAGGCTCGTTACCGAAATCACGTTTATCATAGATCACATTTGTCCAAGGCTTTAGGTATCGTTCGGGTGAAGAACGATGTAACTTCCGCGTTTAGATCAATGGAGTTGCAACCCTTTTTGGGTTATATGAAGGTACCCATTTCTGCATGGGAGGTGAAGTATTAAAGCGAAATTATAAGGAAGGTGGTGCAGAGAAGAGTCGCGAGCCACACACGACGAATTACGAGCGAGGTCGGGACGCGGGTTGATATATGTGACCGCCATATATATTTTTTCATGAATTATTTCTAATATTACGCAAGAATCTAGTTTCTTATAAATGTATTACTTACTTAAATATTGGCGTGCTGTTGTTGGCAATACAGTATACCTATTTAAGTATGAACATAAATCACATTCGTGGGACGAGAATCTCCCAAGTCCAGGGTTATAAAAAAGTAGCAACAATATAGCAAAATCAAAGTTTAAATAAAAGTTTATGCAGTTATCTAGGAATACTCTCACAAGATGGCGCCTGGGCGAGGCAATTTGTCAAAAGCGTACAAACAGCACAGAAATAGTTCGGTTGACAAGTTTATGGGGAAGCTCCGTCGCAGCTAAACGAATTGCTACTTTTATTTAAAACAAGCGAAATAGTCACGATACAAACGCGAGCTTGTAAAAGTATGTATTCGCTGAAATTACGAGTACCTACTCGTACATAGGTAAGACCCCGACGGTCGTAATTTCAGCATAGGTACGCAGTACAAAGGCCTACTGAAATTGGTCATGATTTTTCTTATGAAATACAAATTCTCTGTTGCTCTTTGACTTACCTAGATATTAATTTATTTATTTACTGTCACACAGCAATGGCAGAAGCCTTGTATATTTACGTCAGTAAGTCACTCATCATCAATAAGAGACGGAACTTCCTTTTTCAACTTTTATTACGATTTTTTTGTTAGATTGCATTTTATGATTGACAATATCATAAAATGTGCCATAAAATTAAAGATGCTACTGATGCAAGAGCTTGGTCTGTATTGATGTTGAAACTGACGCAGAATCATAGTAACGTCTGCTTATAACGTTAATTAAACTTTGGAATATCATATTCAGCTAACTTAGCTCGTCTGCACATAAACAATGCTAATAAATCTAGACTAAAAAACTCGCGATACATTCCAAAATACTAAAAGACTACGGCACTGCGCACTTACATCGGTCGTATCAAACAAAAGTTTGGTCACGCTTAATGCCTTTACGACTGCCGGGGGTGACATAAAGAAAATGAAAAACATTTTGTATTATTCTTGTTGCGCTCTTACCCGCGTAACTTCAGCGGCCCTGGTTAGGCTCGGCGAACGTTGGCGACTAGATACACGTATCACATCACACACACATCATCAGCTTATAGCCTATCTCAGTCCACTACTGTACATAGGCCTCTCCTATTAATTATGCGTATAGACGCATTAGGAGGTAAACGCTCATAATATCCACTACGATGACGCTGCTGCCCATCAATAATCTTCTATCATAGAATGGTCAGTGATACTTCAATCCCTTAGTCGGCACCCGCGGGAAGAGTTGGGGTGGTGACAAATGTATTCTTACTGCCGTCGCCACACAGCAACTAGGGGACTAGGTGTAACAAAATATACTCAATGTCAACTTTAAAAAAAAACGATTTTTTTTTAGAAAAATCCAATCCAAGTTATTTTTTTTCAATGTATTCATATGTATGTCATAACATTAAGCATTAACTGAGCATTGAGAGGATAGAATTATTTTCTTTTGATCTTATCAAAACGGACTTGTCCGTCAATAGTTACTTTATGAAATATCAAGGAATTATTTCATGGATTACATTTGGCAGACCAAAAGGTATGAATGTGAATTCGTAATGTCCATATCCCTTTGTTTTAAAATATGTTTCTAATGGTAGCGCGAAATTGAAGCAATGTGTGCTGTACAGTAAGTACAAAAAAACATGAAGGAACGCTCGTCGTCATAAAAATCGACAGTCTGCGGCCGGACTAACCGCTCGCATCCCTCCGCTGCCGTCTGCTTAGACAAATATCTACACAAACTAGTTACGTGTCCGGACTGGGCTATACTAGCGTTTAATATTTATCGCTGGTGTCTGTGATCCGTCTTCGTTGATATACTATCGTGGGCTTTGTCTTGCCCGTTACTTCTCTTTTTAATATGTAATGTGTTATCAACTTATCAGAGACGTTAGTAGGATGCTTTGAAGAAAAACATCAATAAGAAAATTTAATTTGTCAGGTCTTTTATCTAAGTATAGAGTTCATGAAAATTTTTAAAATGCTTAGGTTATACATACGTAGACTGGCATCAAAGTGGTATGTAAAATATGAAACGTGGCACTATGTACTTATCTTTCTTAGACTTTACCTACTTTCTCGCATGTATCTACTGTCAATATTGAGGGTTGTCAAAATCGGTGAGAGGAAAGCACTTATGGGAAGGGTTTCAGTTGATAATGAGTTAATGCACATTTTTTTATTATTAAACGGTGGTATACTTACTACATAAATAACTATAAAAAGTTTCCCTAGTAGCAGTTTTTTCTCGGAATAAATTAATTAAAACAAAACAAAAAATGCATTCTTTCGTGCGCTGTCTTACTAATTATTATATTGTTTACCCCACTAGGTCGATGACCTTTTTGAAACTAACTAAATATACGCTTCTGTGCCTATATACGCACACACTACCATTTTTAAAATTGAATTCAACATGATAACAGCTTATATGCGCCTGAGTTTCGGTACTCATACGTCTTTTTCTAGCGGGACCTTTTTGGTATGTGATATGAGAAATGTTAATGAATAGACGAATGTATAAGTCACTGATAAAACTTCCGCACCTAATTAGTGTATAATGTAATGGAGAGTTCAGAAAGTAATTTTGACGGTTGTTTGGGGGGATCGTCAGTAAAATTCTAACGTGCATTTGTTACGTTAGAGTTATAAAGGTATACTCGTGGGTACTCGTGGGTACTCTAACTGTTTAATAATTAGTAGGTACTTATGTTTAATTATAAATTTAGAAATATATAGTATAGGTCATAATAAGTATATAGGAAAAGTATATACGGATAATTTCAGGTAGGCACTTCTCAAAATAGCCTAATTGTGCCATTTTCACTTATTTACATAGGAATTCAGACACACACGAATGAACAGACATAAGCATATATTATCTATATTTAGTTTCAAATGTTTATATTTCCATTTTGGCTACACATTTTTACTTATTGGGTAGGTAACTTCATAGTTATGACATAAGGATGATTTAATAAAGAACAATAATTTGCAGCCACAAGAAAATTTGTGACAACCCTAACGCTTTCTGTCGTGAAGTAAGGCGGTCTAAGTAATTACTTTATCAAACGTGCCAACGGCTGAAATATCTATGCTTATCAACCTTGCATAAACTAACATAATTGTCTAATCAAAAACCTACCCGTAAATCCTAAATTTATTTATCAGCTGAAAAAGTTCTATTGCAATTTGGAAACTGGAAGGCAGAATAATGGTTCATCTTGTGGTATGTAACAAGGATTTTAAAGTCTATCACGTTAGAAAGTTAATATGAGAATGACTCACCTACAAAACTTTCGTCACATCACTTAACGACACTAAGGCAAGTAGTAAAACTAACAAATTAAGTGTTTAACTAGGACGTGATCGCACCAACACTGAACCATCACTACCTGTAGCGCGTCAACCCCGCAATTTCAACGTTTTACGACATTACCTGTTAAACACAGATAAAACGCTTAAAAAACAAAAAACGACTAACAATTGCGCTAACGGTATTTCAAATTTTTTAAAACGAACAATACAGTGTCGTCGAATTGTGCAACTTTTTTTCTGCTAACAAGAAATTGCGTTTAGAAATTTTAATTTAAAGAAAGCTATTCGAGTATCGTTCTAGGAAGGGATGGGGATGTGCCAAAAAGAGATAAAGTAGTTTTATTGATCTATACCGACGTTCGGCCGCGCCAGTGTGAGTTGAATGAAACGAAGATAACTTGCCGCCCCAAGTCTTCCGTCCTTGTTTATCGTGAGCAAAGTTGTGTATGCGCATCCCGCTCGGGCCACGTGACCTAAGCAGGGTGTAGCTCACCCTACGGCGGCCATAACTTACTCATAGCGATAGGCGGTACGGTCGCAAAAAACATGTCTACTTATTTTTTAACGTGCTTTTATTTTTCAGGAAGTTAATTTTGAGATGATTTTACTCATCTAATAGAAAAATAGATCAGTAACGGACAATTGTAGGTATACCAACCTATTGAAAAAAATGTCTACCTACTACCTATAGGTAAAAAAACTCGTATACCTACTAAATCTTAGACTAAAACAATTAAAATATGACTGGGATATAGTAATTGCACTCTAAGCTTTATTATTATAAGCATCCGGATAAAATTTAAAAAAACTCTACAAAACAAATGAATCCCTGTTAACATTAATAAACAAAACTGGAATCTGGCCCATCAAACTTGGTTTAATTACCAAGTCAATGATTTTTAATTTTTTTGAGACAATCTAGAATATACTTTAAAAACCCTAATAGGTACAGCAAGTTAGAATTTGTGTCACTGTTTTAACTTTTAGCCAAAAATTTTTCCGTACTTACTTAGCACGCACGAAATTATTTTTTACCTACCTATAACTATCTTGTCTAGTCAATTATTTAACTTTTAACGAAGAATTTCATACGTCACCAAAAAACCATAACCAACGCCGTATCTTTTCATTCGGCGCTGCCAGCAATGTACACGTCATAAATAACCCTCCCTCCCTCCTTATTAACTCTGCTCAATACACCCGGGTCCTATCTAATTCGTGCTGTTGTCAAAATTTTAATTTGAAATCTGTTGTAGATGTGACCGCAGAGTAGATGGAAAATTAGGGTATATCTCATTAAAAAAAGAACGGGAGGACTCGTCAAACATACATACCTATCTGTGCAGGGAAAAGATGTTATATTATTCGATTTTTAAAATGCAAAGTATCTATCTATGTGTAGTTTACAACGTAAAAATACCTCCATACATAGGTACGTTTAAACAATGTTAAACTCTCTCAAATGAAAAGCTCTGGGTCAAGCTGTCAAACGTGGTGCAAACAATTTGACTCTCTTAATAGCCTGTTTCACTTAGGTAATAGGTAGGTACATACCTACTTTATCTACTTATCAAGTATATTTAAGATTACTGTCCCATTTGTTTGTGGTTTAAACTTAAGGATTTGTTTTTAAATAGATTTCTCTGCATGTTTTTAGATAATATAATGATTATTACGTAAATAAAGAAGCAAATTTAGTAGAGAAAAAAATATTCGTAGGTACTTTACCTAAATATTGTTATTAAATGGTACGTACAATAATATTTTATTACATTTTTAATATCTATATTATTTACGCTTCGAAGCTTCGTATATAAACTACGTTGCAACATTGTAATACGAGTACATAGTCATAACAAGTAATAAATCATATTACTATTACAAATTTATCATAATGACTTAATGAAGCGATCGTTAACATAATAGTTACAATATATCAGATATCTTCATACTGAAAATATACAGGTTTTATTACCCAATAATCATCAAATGGTAGTAAAAAACACATCTGAATCACTCATTGACACGACAATCACAGATAATAACAATAAAGCGACACAAAGTTCAATAAAACAAATCAAAGCTTCAATCGGACCGCGGCAATCAATATTATCAGTTCTGAAATTAATTTAAATTGGTACTAAAACATACTAAGATTACATTGAAGTGGTAGTAAAATTAATTTGTGTGGTAAATCGGCAGACAATCGCAGGAGGTGCCGAACGTAAACGCGAAGTAGCGGCGATAATCGAGTCGTAAAACAAATAATTACGACGCTACTTGGCTGCCGCGATACGCGAGGTTTTTCTGCTATTACACGCCTTTAGTCCTAAGTATTTTTTGTAACTGTGTGACTGTGTCAATTTATTTATTCCTTCCACTGTAGTTACCTACGCAGGTAGGTACTTAACATTACTTTCTGGTTTTGGTAGGTTTTTTTAAGATAAATCATTTTATTAGCAGTAAACAATTTTTTTTTACAATAATAAAGTAAAATAACAAATGTTGGTTTTCTACAATAATTATCAACGTAGTAACGTACAAAAAATAATTCCGGTAGAACACAGAACACGTAAGGGAAAATACCGAAAAAGCTCCTAAAGCCCACACAGCGCCATCTCGTAGTGAGTGGCTGAACTTCTCGAAATACAAATTCTTGAATCGATAAGCCCAAAGCTTCTATTAAAAATAGCTTAATGTGTATTTGGATTGCATTTCAATACACTTAATGAACAGAATAGGCTTCAATTAAGGCTTGTAATAATTGGCTTATTAATCCGAAAATGTTAATTTACGAAATTTTACCCATCTTGATTATTTTTGTCCGTGCAAAGCCCATTCAAAGGAATCAGGAAAGGGAACTGTTACCGAACCACGAGTCTAATAATACCATATCATCGTCAGCTAAACGCTAAGTGACACGCCACCGTCATGAATGAAGCTTTATAACCCCATAAACCAACACTGGCGGCAATAAAGTGATTTATCCCATAAAATAACAGCTGATCGCCGTGATTACGCACAAAACGAGCGAACTCATAATTTTACAGCCAATTTACAAACAATAAAAGTCGTTCTCTTGTCTTACACGCCCATTCGCCCTCCGATATCTCCATATTCTACGCTCGGTCGTAACTCGTAACGTTTATAACCCAATAAAACCATGGCCGCCCTTGAAGACCCACAACTCATACCTGCCGCGGATAGATGGCGCGTGCCTCAAACTCGCATAGCGCCATCTATGAGTAAGAGCGTGAAGCTTTTTATGAGCCATTTGAGGTCGTCACATCGTAAAGTGCGATACTTTATGGGTTCGGTTGATGCCGCTAGTGTAGCCTCTGCAGTTGATTTTATTGGATTCGATGAAGACGATTAGGGTTTGCAATATTCGTCCAATTTTATTATTCGAATAATACGAATACTTTGATTTCCAGTATTCGAATATTCGAATTTTTCGAAGAAAACGAATATTATGGAAAAATAGTTAATGAATGTTTTAAAGGGATGTAATAGTAAAATATATGACGTAAAATGAAAGCGTTATAACCTCTCGAATCTCTCTATACAATAGACAGACTTCTATGGTACAGTCAAGTGCAAAAGTAAGTATCGAAAGAATCCGCTCATAAATATGTTACGACGTTCTTATTACACAGAGTTAGAGTGCACTGTAACATATTTTTGAACATTTTTGTCACACCTTATTTTGTCTTTAACTGTACCTAACAGGCAAGTATGGTCTGTAGCTTTTGAGCTGGCCTAGATTCAGTGTAAGGAGTTTAAAATTGTGTCTCATATTTTTATCGCTTGATCACAAATTGAGACACTCAATCATTAGTATGTATAAAAAACTGTGTGCCAAAAATAATTCGTTATGAAAAAATTACTAAATTTTTGTATATAATTCGTGATGATGAATCATTACCAAAACAAGAGGATTTTCAGTCTAAAATTTCATTTAAATTAAACTCAAAATTAAGTTGAATAAGATTGTTATAGCGTAAAAGTAAAAAAAAAAACTTAATTTTTGACAATTTTATTCATTAAAAAGCTGCTTAATTGTCTCGGGGAGTAAGTTAAACCTTATTCAAGGGGTAAGAGAACAAAAACTGTCCCGTTTGATAGTAAGTTAATTTGGTTTTATTTGAATGATATATTATAATCAATCATACATTGTAAACTGCGATCGAAATTCATTGAAGTACTAGGGTTGTTACTCAGTCAAGTCAAAGTCAAAAATAATTTATTGAGTAGGCTTAGCAACAAGCACTTTCGAATCGTCAGTTGTGCTACTTATACATACATTTAAATGGCGGAATGTATTTAATTACCATTAATATTATTATGGAATTAAATTACACTTATCAAAGTCTAGGTAACCTAGCATACAGCACCTAGCGGGCAGCAGCGTCATCATAGTGGACACATTACTGCGATGGCCAATCCGCTTGCCCAGCGTGGCGATTATGGGCATTTACCTCCTAATGCGTTTATACGCTTAATAGGAGAGGCTTACACCCAGCCGTGCACTATCAAAAGCTGAGGATGAGTCGTCCCTGGTGCAAAGGTACCCATCACACTGGCCGCGTTAACACGCTGCACGGTGACGGACAACCTTTGCACCAGGTACGAACCCGCGCGGGTGTCAGCTGTCCTCTGACTAATCCGACGTCCAACTTCCCTTATAAAGGCAATAGCCTCAGACCCCTAGCACCCAGTAGTCTCCACTGCGATGGGAACAAAATAATAACTGTTACACAAGCCGCATACTTGTCCCGTTTTTTAGCGGCAGCAAAATCCGCAGCAGCACCAGCTGTTCGCACTGTCCGACTGAGATGCGAGGCGGCTAAAGTGCTGACGCACGTGGCATCCCAGAGTAAGCACTTGCCTTTCTGCCACGGCACCAAAGTTAATCCGTCGGGCCTTTTGCCGTCGGAACGACAAAGGCCCGGAGGCTCCAGGGCACAAGGAATGTTGGCCGATACCAAAGCCCTTCGTACGATGTCATTTTTGTCAGCCTCCGTAGCCTAGTTGGTAGTGACCCTGCCTACGAAGCTGGAGGTTCCGGGTTCGAATCCCGGCGAGGGCATTCTTTGTGTATTTATTTATCACAAATGTTTGTTCCTTGGTCATGGCTGTATATGTATTTAAGTATCTATATGTATCTATCTATTATATATATCGTCGCCTGGTACCCACATCACAAGCCTTAATTGAGCTTACCGTGGGACTAGGTCGATTTGTGTAAGATGTCCCAAGATATTTATTTATTTATTTATTTATTTAAGGCGTGGTAACGTGGAAACCTTCCCGAACAAAGACTACAACTCAACGCGTGATGGCCATTTGACTCCACTATGGAGCCACAGATGCACTTATGAGGTAACCAAACATCGCAGCCCAAGCCCAGGCGGAGAGCAACTGCCACCCGCAATGAGTCGTTGTCCAGGAGTGTTCCCAGATGAGGGGCAGGCAAAACCTGCAACCACGCACCCGCTTCGACACACGACACTGACTTTAGTCTGGCCAAATCGACCCCCACGGCCCACGGCTGCACTCATAAGCCGTGCCAGCGCGTCCTTAGCCCCCACATCGCCACTAAGTTATGAATTAAACGTTGTTTAATCATTAAAATATATTTTTACGTAGATATTAATGTTAATTTTGGAATTTTATTATAATTCTTCGCAAAAATAAATTATTTTCACACAAACTTTCACTATTCGAAATATTCGTTTTATTCGAATAATAACTGCTGCCATATTCGAATATTATTTTGACGAATAATTCGAATAAACGAATATTCGAATATTCGAATTGCAAACCCTAAAGACGATGGTTGTTCTGCGGCACTGGGAATTACGTACTTTGTGAAGATTTTCGATAGATTTTGGGTTAAACAGTAGGTAATACAATCGATTGAAGTTATAATAATAATATATGTAGTCGAATTATGTAAACTTCGGGTAATTACTTACTAATATTTAATTACTTTTATATGTAGAGCTGAAATAAATGAACACACTGAGGAGTGCAGTTTTTATTTATTAAAATTGATTGGCTTAATGCTATGTTCTAAATAGTTTGGGAATGGAAATCTAACGAGATAAGTCATATAAATTCAAATGTATGTTGGCGTGGGTTACTTAAATAATTTATTTCTACCTGTAAAAAAAGTGATGGCCAAAAATAAATAAATTAAAAACATAATAAACAATTATATGTATTAAAAGCCTTATTCCCAAATACCTACTGCGATTTAATTAATTTGATGGGTTAAATTAGTTATTAACTCTAAATCTTACATACTGAAAAACTCTTCTGCAAACGCTGGGTTGAAATGAGTACAAACAAACGAAGAAAGGAATTCAGAAGTGTATTGTCGTGTTATATGAAGTGGCTCGCAATATACGAACTGTAAATTGCATCATAAACATTTTCGCTCGACGCGTCCCGGCTCCACGGGTCCTAGTCGTTAGTTACGCCAATCTGCCGCGAACGAGTGGTGGCGTTATCATGCATTGAAATGCGCGACATCTATCGGAGAACGGATGAACTTTTATGCCTCAACGCTGACGTGATACTAAATACACGAGCATTTTGGTGATTTGTTTCTTTCTTATAATGTTTTAGCAGTCGCTAATTAATTTATTACTTCAACTATGATTTTTGAAGGACAGTTTTGTATTACGTGGGTGTGGTTTTGTTTATAGAAACAAACCATTCTATCATTCATTACAAATTCCGTCACCAGGTGACGCAACTTGTCTAACGTTAAGCTGTTTATTATTTTCTATCTGACCAACCAAGGTAAACCTCTTTATAATGAAGTTTTGTCTTTGTCAAACTACATAAATATTTCGGTGGGTGGAACTCAAAATATTTGAACTTGATATTGACCCACGGACTATACATTAGTTACATTACACATATTCTAACGATGTCACTATCAAACAGCCAAAGGTGAGGTGTTTTTAATTTGGTAGGTAAGTAGATACATGTTTCAAATATTACAAATAATGTAAAATGTCTGTAGTGGCTTGTTAAATATGTAATTATATAAAAGTAGGCAGGTAGGATGAAAATCAAAACGTTTATTAGGTATCTGTCTATTAACTTAATAGTATTAGGTTCTAAGGCTGAAACCAAGCCGCCAGCGATTTAGATCTAGCTAGTAAAGTCTTATACTTATAAAGTTAAGATCTTTAACACCTGTATCTATATCCATACAATGAGTTGCCTGCGCCGGTAATCGCTAGCATCTGCAACTCGCTTGCTTCATGATGGCAGTACCGCGGCTGAATGGAAGGGATAGTGATCAAGTGATCAGTGAACAGTAGGTAAGTATAGTTTCTTGAATAGGCTTATTGTTGTTTGCAGTCCTACCCTGCCGTTAGAACTTAGGTAAAACAGCTTCTGCACATTTACAATAAGCCTAGCCATGTCTAGATATGAGACTAGCTCCATGTATCGCTGTTGCGATTCATGTACATATATAATATGCCTACCTAATAGACCTTATGATTAACACGTAAGTATATAGTGTAGGTAAGGCCACGTCCTGGATCTGCGGCAGCGATCTCGCTGATCTGAGCTCGTGTTATGATAAAATGGTCTTTCGGGTCTTACAGACTCGCCCCCTATAGACGGGGACTTAAAATTCTCAAAAGCCGCAAACGCTGTAGGTATCTGTCATCCATACGTAGTACATTTCAGTCCTAAATATATGTGATTGCGTACGTTTACCCCACTTTCTTCTATATACCTATAAATAACAAACCAATTGAATCACTCCGGAATCTTTAGGATTCGAATATTTGGACTTCGATATGAACGTTATGCACAACTCTACGACAAGCAGACATATATTGCTCTCCAAGAATGTAGAGTCTATGCAGGAAGAGAAGGCGTGTGGCTGAAAGGTACACTGATATGCCCATGTTTCATTATCTGATAAGATTATGAACATTTCAAAACCCGCCAGGTGCTCCGCTGCCAGCGTGTCTCCAGGCCGCAGCCTTAGAGGTAAAGGGTGCCAATTTCCTATTTGTTCCGCGAAACTGAAATCCTTAAGCACTTTAATATGGCTGTGTGATGACTTCTATGGAAAATACCGGAAAGAGGTATTTTAAGGTATAATGGTGAAAAAACTACCTACCTAGTTTATAACAAAAAAATATAGGTATATTAAGTAGTTTCCCAAAGTTGACAGGAGAGCAAATTGCTTAAACAAGGTTTAGATATTATTTAGGGGAAACACACATACCTTTAATTACAGTGAAAACGATTTAATTGATCAGTGTGTATTTAATTCGACTATGATGCAATTGTTACTTTGTTACTAACTCGACCCGTTTATTTCTATCATCATATTCCAAAATCCCTTTTTTCATATTCCCATAGGATTGTAATTTGAATACCTAAATCTTAAGTCCAAGTCCTTTATATGTAAGGCAATATAACTACAAAAACATTAACATGTTTCCTTATTCTAATAGGTACAATAACTTCCCTACTAGAAAACCTAATAGGTTTTATCAGACAACCTAGGTAAAGCCATGGAAATATTCCCAATACCGACACCGTAATAGTCGTGTCCAAACGGCATGAAAGTGCCATAAATTATTATCTTTTCGCCTGAAGAAAACACCTTCATCTTATCGCACGCACCATAAAGATGCAAGGAATGGGTAACTTCACTTTATTACTCTTTCAGCGTTATCTTATACCTAGGAAGTTATCCGTAGAGGAAATCTTTCCGGATTTCTATAGGTACGAGTACTCTAACTTAGGTATGTAACTATCAGGAATATTTCACAGGCTTATAATGAGCCGGTGTAAATAAAATAGTAAATCCCTTAGCTATCTAGGTATTTACTCTTAGATTTTTTTTCTCTTAGATACATTTTAGATTTACAGTCAACAAATTGGAACCCTTGGCTACTCAGGAGCTATGCAAAGTGAAGTTATAGATCAGATTCAGATTCAAGAGTGATCTAATGTTCCTATGTGATTCTATGTAGGAATATTATATATAAGTATTTTGTTTTTGATACCACGCATCGCAGTAACTTATTTACCTACTTAAGTACTAAATACTAAACTAACTATGATACTGCAATCATAAAACCAGATTAAACTTCACATAATACACCCCGAATTCGCAAAATTACATTCAACACTAATCCACCAAAAACCTAACCCAAAAGTTTCCTGCATAAATCCAATCCGAAAAGTTACCCGATATCAGGGTAATTATAAAAGCGGGGGAAGTGACAAATCCCCGAATAAAACAACAAGGAAATAATTCCGAGGATAAATCGGCCTCGCATCACCCTCTTAGTGTGAATAGAATAGCAATTATTTGGTTGAGTTGGTGCTGGAGTGGTACTACTCGAACTCGAAGCATATTCGCTTCTAAATCTAATAAGAGGAAAACGCTTCCTGAAACAGAAAACTGAGTAGGAACTGAGATTTCTACATCTCTATGTACCTCTTTGGCCCTCTTGCCAATACAATACGGTGATTCTTCAATGATATTGATTTCATTAAGTAACCACTTACTTAATCGGAGAGTCAATGAGTCTTGGCATAATGTAGTGACTATCTATCAATGTCCAGTTGTTCACCGTGCAGTCAGTAAGAGAATATTTATTTAGAACATTTTTCATTCGTTTTACCAATTCGTTGAAAACCACATAATATTGTATGGGATTTGTAATGATATTATTATTTCTTTAGATTTTATTTTCGTTAGGTGCAATTTTACTGATAATCTCCACTGGAAAAAATGGAGTTTCGGAGCTTCCGAAATCCAGATCCTGGTCAGCAGCATTTTTTGGTATGCTTCACATAGTGCGATCACCAACCCGCTTACCCAGCGCGGCATCATCATCCAATGATAGGTAGTAGATACTTAGTTCTAGTATTTCTAACCATTTCATAGAAAACTGTTACATATTTTTGCATGATTTTTATTTTTATTTTTAAATGTTTGTTTTGTTTTACATGTTTAGATATTTTTGTTATGTTTGTTTTATTTTATTAATGTTTTACCACGTAAGTGCTTTGGTTTAATACTGTAAACTAACGTGTAATTAAATGTATATGAATAAACAAAATAATAAATAAATAAATAAATATTATCAACTTAAGAATGGAGAAAAGAAAGTACCTATACATTTTTCCTATTTCAGTGCTGAAACGTTTAATTTTCTAATTAATAGCTCATTACCTATTGCGTCACAGTACCGCACGCCATTTTAAATGCCGTCAAGCTTTTAATTTATTATTATAATTGGAACGAGAGAGTTATGAAGTGTTGTATTAATAATCTTAGCACGAACGATACTCGGCTAAAGCTAGCCAATGAACGCACGGGGTGTTATTTCCACTTCCACGAAGGTATTTAGTAGGCAAAAATGTACGACTAGCCATATAAGGATAGTAATTTGAATAAGTATTAAGGTACATGATTTTGGTGTGAAGGCCTGGTTTAGAATATATAAATTATATTTACGCGCTGTGTCAGCTAAGCATAAATAATATATGTAGGTATTAGGTAGACATGGAAAAGGATATATAAACGATCAACCACAACCCGGTCAAAATTCATCACCAGGGTACTTTTTTGACATATTTAAAAACTATAATAGTACGAGTAGGGTAGGAACCTAGATAAATATGCTTCTCACTTGTCCCGATATTAGAAAATTGATAATTTTCTACACAATGACATTCACCTGTCATTCTAGTAAGCATTAAGTTACAGATTTGTAAATAAAGGAAAACGTAGATTTGCAAATATTTCATATTCGACTTATTCAAGTGAATTAGAATCGAGAATGAGATCTGTGGTATCCCTGCAGCGTCCCTATTAAGAACGGGTCTTAATAGATCCACCCTTCACTAATAAGCCTGTGTTCTGGAGTCTCCAGTAATAGGATATTCTTTCTGATAAGCTACAAGAATTATCAAAAGAAATTAAGTTTGAATTTCTATGCATTAGGAGGATTCCTATAATTCCTATATTTGAATCGCTTATTAATTGTTTCAAGGAGAGCCAGGTTTATGCCTATTGTAAAACAACCAACTCATAGGACAAATATAAACAAAAATGATGACACTGATTTTTTTAATCTGACAATCCAACAAATCGGGTAAGGTGACATAATGGGTCTTCATAATATGAACTAACTCGTAATTATACCGATGTAACCAACCTAAGTAAAAAAAACCGGCCAAGTGCGAGTCGGACTCGCGCGCAAAGGGTTCCGTACCATTATCAATTTATTATTAAAAAAATACAGTTAAATCAACCTACCTCAAAAACTATAGGAGATAATTTTATCAAACCAAAAATCATTGATAGAGTTTATTAATGTGCATAACATATATTTTTTTCAGAATTTAATATCGCGTAGTTTAATAAATAGAGGGGGGGGGACACATTTTTCAGACTTTGAGACCTGATATCTCGAAAACGATTTGCTTAAATAAAAATGTGATGTATAAACCTTCATATCATTTTCAACGACCTTTCTATTAATACCCCACACGCTTATATACAACTAAAAAAAAAATTCTATCCCTCAGTTACATGTATGGAGGATTGGAGGGCCCCCACCCCAATGGTTTTTTTTACAATTTAGTATCACATTCCTGTAGCGTTTCGTACAACACATATCCTTACCAAATTTCGTTACTGTAGCATTTATAGTTTCCGAGTAAATTGGCTGTGACAGACGGACAGACGGACAGACGGACAGACGGACATGACGAATCTATAAGGGTTCCGTTTTTGCCATTTTGGCTACGGAACCCTAAAAAAGGATTGGAAGTTTTAGTTCTTATTAGAATTCCTTCTCATATGTAGGTACAGTAAACAATGAATGATTAACTAGTTCAAAATTTACATTAATACCATTCATTATTGTTGTGTAAAAGTTCCTACTAATCAGGTTAATAAGTTTAAGTCAGCATGAGCAGGTGAATAATTGATTTCTTATCACATAACCAAACAAGAAATAATTTACTAACCGTAGGAATAACGTTACCTACCTATTTAAATAAAAATTACTTTTTTGTTATTAAGTAATTCAATACGCTCACAAAAATGGGCTAAGGGCGCTTAGACATATAATTCGTATGTAGGTACCTATTATTATATATATAGTATTAGTAAAGAAAAAAATAAGGATGCAATGTATAAAGTTTATTTTTGTGATGCCTTAATAAATACACGCTAATTTCGTCCCTATGGTAAGTGACAAACTAGGACGTTTTTTTACTAAAACGATTATATATTATGTAAGTATTTGAGTAAATATGATTGAATTACCTAGCTAAGATATATGTAAGTAGCATTCATAAAATGAAAACGATCCAATAATTAAATAATTTACAGCTACAATTAGAATATTGAAGGCAAACTTCAAATGAACCAAATAGGTAAACGAGTTAGGTATATACAATGGCATTTATCTTAGGATTTTTTGTCGCGCGATAAACGATAAATTGTGTTATATCTCGCAAGACGAATGGGGGTCGCGGACGGGAGAAAAAGTTGAAGGGTTCAACCCTTCCCGTGCAAGTTTAATGGAGTTTTATATACGTGATCGAGTTACGAGTTATATTAGGGACATGCTTTTGAATATGGGTCGTGCAGCACTCTTTGTTCGGTGATGAAGTTTTATTGATTAATTGAGTAATTATCACGATTACCAACAAATATAGAAACGCTGGTAATCTATATTAAGAGCCAGGTATAGATTGTTCTATGTGAAGCGTGTACCTAAATAACTAATTAAGTGTTTATTATGTATGTATATTGATTTTACGTTCAATTTGTTTATCTTCGTTTTCAACAGCGGAGGCAGTCGTAGAACCAATACCGTCGAAGCAAAAGTGTATAAATTAGAAAAGCTATAAATCCATTCCGGACGTTTTAATTGAAATCGCGGCACTTAATTGAGTGCGCCTCGCGCATGCGTGGTGCTGATTTATGCCAATTGTCTATTTACCGCTCTCAACACCTGCATTTTGATATGAACAAATTTATTTTAGGCAATAAGACTTACAAGAAATACAATTCGATTTTCTTTAATACTACCTCTAATCAGATTTTGGTGATTTAATGACATGATTCCATTTGGGTCATCTGATTTTTTTTATTCAATTCTATCGCACCCCACCTACATTAGAAATAAAACAAGCGGGCACAGTTCACGCGTACATAATGTGTCACTTTGTATAATCATATAGGTATGTGTTGTGTAATCATCGTCTTTTAAGAGTTGGTGTCCTCTAAGCGAAATATACCATCATAACATAACTATCACAAGCAACTATTATATTTCTGTAGATATGCTCCAAAGCAACCATGAGGCATTTAGGAGAATACTTGGTTGCATTCGCACATGTAATATAATATAACAATATCACCTATACTGCATATTTTCTCTCATCGTACAAATACTTCTTACTTCTTCATATGAAAACTTATTTACGTGTTTAAGATACCTAAGTAGGCAAAGTTCGTATTAGAATTTTTCGGCAGGGCGGGTTCGTCCTGCAATATAACAGTTAAAACAATTTATTATTTTGTTGGAGGGAAAGGACAAAACGATCGCCATTATCTTTTGAGTGATATACTCCCTGTGTTGAAAATATTTTTAAACAACGTTACCAACTTATATCATACGACTAGCGAGATCCTCGTAAATGGTATACAGGTATCTATAGATATTAGTTTTATAATATTAATTTATGCAATCATAAATTAATACCAATAATAACTATATACGTTGTTCACGGGTTTCATAATGTATTATTATTGTGGGCTAAACCTGACAAGCAAGCCAGGCAGCGAGACACTTTTAATCGTTTCCGATAATATAGAGACAGGTTCCGAATCGAATAACTATAATAACGAAGTCCTAGGGCAGAAAATTATATATTCAATGATAAATATATAATTACTGTGTACGAGGAGTAGGCTCCGCTCCACCAATCATGATCATTATGTGAGGGAGCCATTAGGTAAGTAGTGGCTAGTAGTCGGAAGTTCTTTAATGCCAAGTGGCCACGTAGGGGCATGTCAACTAGTAGTTAGCATAAACGTCGCCACGCCCACTAGATGTCACTCGAGTGTTAACTCTTAAGTTTTCAGCGACTTTTTTTGCGTATTGCAGTATTGCGTGATTGTTAGGTGCATTAAATGGCATTTGATGTTTGTTTATTAGGTTTCAACTTAATGCATTTGAGTAAACGGTCGGAAAATAAATGTACTTAAATGCATTTGAGAAAATTGTCGGAAAGTAATAACTAAGTATAATTTCCTACAGTTGCGTGAGAATATCGATAAATATGCAAAACATCTTGGTTTTATTTAACTTTAATTAAAATATATTTGATTACAAATTTCGATGCACAAAAAACCCAGTCAGAAGGGCCCTGTACCAGAGGAAGAAATGAAAGCTTTGTCAAATTATTGAACGGTCGCTATTTAAAAGGCTTTGAAATAGTAGCGATTGAGGATGGAAATGAATGAGAAATCTAACATAATATACCTACCACTTTTAACTGGTCACGATTAATTAACAAATCGATCGCAATAAACCACTTCTCGCCTTCATCCAGCAATAACTAGGTGGTTTTACGGCATCGTAAACCAATAAAAGTTGGAAGCTCAAACAAGCCAATAGATAATGAAGTTTTATTGGTCAGTTTTACAACGTCCCTCAGTGGTTGTAAAGGGGCATGTCAGACGGTTACCTACTCTCTGGCATTGTTGCAAAATGTATGGCGGATTGAGCTGACGAATGAATGAAGCAATTGTTACTTGATTGGATTATCGTTATTTCTGTTTATGATTCAAATTTTACAACTTTATGGCTTTAGGAATTATCACCCTTTGAGTATTAAGCAATATGCAGTATTACATTTATCACACGTCATCGTGAATTTAATTTATTATTTTTGGATGCGGCCAACTAATAAAAACGATATCGTAGTTGCTGTTGGCCATTATACCCAAATATAAGTAATAATTGTTCCATACAGAATTGTAAATATTAAGAACAGCCATTTTCATACTATTTGCTAGCAAATTTAAAGTAAATAATAATAATAAGTAAACACATTTACCTAGCTGAGTACATTTCAGACTTTGGATAAGGATCCCTTAGTGGGTCGAAACATGTCAAATGTAAAGAATTTCGCTTTAAATTTTGAATACTCACCTAATTATTGTTTATTCGTCGATCTTCCTCTCCCAATTTGTCCATGACAAAATTGATACAAGACGTAAGTAAGTATTACTGTAATATAAGTATTGCATTTTATTTTACCCTTATGTACTTTACGTTTTACGGGACGCACGATACAATAACATTTAATTTAAAACTTTACTTAAATTGCCAGTAATCTCCTATTTCCCTCTAAATACCTACCTACTGTATTTTTTCTGTGTGTACTTTATTTTTTCGTCCTCAAACCGACATATACCGTATATCTCAAAACAAAATCTGACAACACTAGTATCTAAGTACGGTATACTCTTTGTCAATTTCTTCACACAAATATTAATGCACAAATACCTACCAAAGTTTCATAAGAGGTTTCATACGTTGGTAGCTACTCAACTGCCAGAAATTTAGCGTGTTGATTAAAATTGTCCAAGTTTATCCATTTAGGATACCGCTGAAATGGCCAAGTTTGTATTAAAACATTTCCGACTTTATGTTGTTGTTAGGTTATAAGTAGATCTGAGTAGGTTATATTTTCACCTGCAAATGATTTTACCCTCTATGATATTTTATTGAAAGGTGTAGTGTAAGTAAAATATACAAAATAAATATTATATATCATGGGATAATCTCAGTGTGGGTAAGCCCAAGAGTGGACTGATGACCTGGAGAAGGTCGCAGGAGTTCGCTTATTGCTCCACCCGCACGGGTGGAGCAGGACCGGTCATTGTGGCAAACTTTGGCGGCCTATGTTCAGAAGTGAACGTCTTTTCGCTGATATGATGGTGATGACGATGATGATGATGGGACAACTTTTCTGAGTGGCCTAATCCAATTGGTTGAATGTAGCGTCGAAGATTTCCGGATTAAATCCCGATTCTTTCCAAACAGCTGGATTTTTTCGAAAAAATCAATGAAAGTTTCTACTATAATTTTCAACTCTAAACTAAACCAATGCGAATTAGATCAAATTTTCACTTTTACCAGGATAACGCGATGTCATCGAAGAAAAGTCAATTGAAATAGATGGCAAGGAGTGACAGTGACATTGATTATTTCTGTAAAAACCCGAAAAAAACGGAAAAAAATCAAAATTTTCATATGTTCCCGAAAAAAACTGCAACTACCTATCCTTCATTATAGAAAAACAACTGTCCAAACACGAAACCACCTATTTAGGTCAAAATTCTTTTCATTGTCTTATTTTATGTATCTAACAAACGTGACACAGTGGTGATTTTTGTATGAGATATTTTGTTTTCAATTTCTTATGTATGGATTAAAATCTAGCTTGAAATATAAATACTAGTACACCGGATTTTTTTATTTACTGAGGCGAAATAGCAACTAAAAGCGTGACAGAGTGGTATGAAACAAGACAACGAAAAGAATTTTGGCCCATTTGCCTAATATTTTGAAATTTGTGAGCCCATTTTATTTAACGATTCATATTTATACTAACTATCAAAGAGACCAAATACAACCCCATATAATATATCCATAAACGTATGCGTTTATAGGCTACAATTATTTTCCTACAATTAACATCCGGGTCACCGAAAACAGCCGAATCCTCGCGACTATTCCCGAAGTGACTATAGAGTATACAATGTATAGATTGTACAGTCAATAATTTGAATGGAAACCGATATTTTGCAACTCGTAGTACATTTTGTATTGCGCACGTTGTTTATGAGGGTTGGTTTGATAACGGTTGGGGTTGGTTTATTAGCTTATGTGTCTCAGTTTTAGTACTGCAGTTATATCAATGGCGTATGGAGACATAATTCTAATTTGATAATTATTGCATTGTATAAACTGTCAATAATACAGTATGTACTGCGGAGTGACCTTAGAATGAGACACAAAATATGCTTATTCCTGTAATTTCGGTTTATTTCATCGTGGCAAATTCGAAGATTTACTGACGATAAAAATTGAAATATTTCTAATTAGCAATTCCGTGCAAGAAAAACTGATGATTTCTTGATATTATGTCCTATAAATATTTATTGATAGCTATGGAAGGAAATATTGATTCAGAATATTACATTTTTTATTGATCGCATTTTTTTCCTTTTTTAATTTCCTATAGGACTCATTTGTACCTTAAATTTTCACTAAAATCTGATGAAATCGACAGCAAAATCAGAATTTACCTTCATACCGTTATTTTTCCTACACCGATATAATACAAGAGCATAAATTACCTAAAGCAGACTAGACTGCAAGAGGATAGATGACAAACTGTTTAACCAAAGACTTTGTATTTTATCCCCGTTCCATTGAACCCAGGAAGTAAACAAATGAATGATTATTGGAAGAAACAAAGGGTCTGTGACATGTTCCCAAGGCACAGTTAGCGGGCACCGGCAGATACCATCGCTCACGACCACGGGCACACGTACTCGAACCCTATTGGTGGATAAACGGATTACCATGGGATCTAATTAGAATGAGTGCAAGTAGAAAAAAAGGAAGTTTTTTTTAATGCCGCTAGCTCGCCAATAACTGGCCACTGCATAAGTACTAAAATAAACGATTGCTTGGACATCCGACATGTAAGAAAAATCTACCAACATGTTTTTCATGATCGTCAATAAATCTCTCAAATTGATGTAGGTACATCATCATCATCATCAGCCTATGATAGTCCACTGGTGGACCTAGGCCTCTCCTATTGACTATGCGTATAAACTCATTAGGAGGTAAATACCCATAATCGCCACGCTGGGCAAGCGGATTGGCGATCGCAGTAATGTGTCCACTATGATGACGCTGCTGCCCATCATCAATCTTTTATCAAATAGTGGTCAGTGACACATCAATCCCTTAGTCGACTCTTACGACACCCGCAGGAGGAGTTGAGGTGTGGGGCGTATATTTAATATGTATTAAATAGACTGCTGTATTGGAAAAATCTGAATAAATTTTGCACTAGTACGTATTCTAAACATGATAATATTATCAACAATTTACCGAAAAAGTTTCATTCAAAGAGACACCCTGTACCTGTAGTAGGTACTTTATCATGGCTCGTGTCAAAAGGATCAATTTAATCTGTTAAGTGGGAACTTCAAACATAACGTTCACGCACAGTACAACAAAGTGGCAATGGTCGTGACTCTTATTACAATCCATTTAAAGTGCACGAATGGTCAGTCAACAATGTTGCCGATGGTACTTAACCGACCGCAGTATGATTGAAACGTAGCGCATTTCAAT
>JALPQI010010924.1:0-48583 GCA_025490895.1 Thaumatotibia leucotreta
TTTTGCCAATTTTACGTTTTTTTCGAACTTGGCCTCTTTTTTAAATGTTAGCTGCTATAATTTGCTTAAATAGCTTTTGTGCAATTAATTTATCGTTCATCGTTACTCTATCAGACAAGTGATTTTATTAATATGTGGTATCATACGACGATATTTTATTGAAATATCGATAAAATGTGTATAAATTAAGTTATTTACGGAATTATCGATATCGATGAAAGAAACTGCGTCAAGGCCTATGAAATGAACCACAAAACTCATTCCATTCATCGGAACATTATTATTTCATTTTTGCGTTGATGGATGACTGACTGGCGAAGAATACTTTGATGGCTAGCATTCTGCCTTTTACTTACAATGCAATAATTAATAAACATAATACCTACGATTACACGAAAATTTTAAAACAGAGCTCCTGTGTGGTGCGCTCCTATGCAAGGGGGGGGGGGGGCTTCATAATTTCATAGTTGCCGATTTCTAAGAATGAATTTTTTAAAGTTATATACTAATCCTTAATAATATATGTGAGTAAGACTTATGTATATGACGTTAAGACTATCAGAAAAATGGTGAGTCTTACCCTCATGTTAATAAGGATCAATCTACAACTGTCAAAACATTGTCAAAAGTACATTCTTAAAAATCGGCAACTATAGTACCTACGGCTAACAAAGCATATCTTGTGTTTGACAGAAACTCGCAGCTAGGTACATGTCTCTTTTTAATCAATGCAATAAAAAAAAGACGGGTAACTGCTAGTTGCTGTCAAACGCATTTGCTAACCCCACAGATTGCGACTTGCGGCCAAACGGCACTGTACCAATGTCATAATTATCACCATAAAGTCGTCTTTCGATACATATTTTTTGGAACTTTGACCACTTCGATATCTTTAGTTGAACGAAAGTGGCCTATGTGCCAATACACTGCTTATATGTATCTCTACTATATCCTCCTGAGGCCTGGTGACGTCACTTACTTCAACCGAATTTTAACTTTGACACTATATCTTTAAAGTCAAAATGTTATGTAATATGTAGGTATACAGTGTGTAAGTCTAATACGGGCGAACAATTAAACCAGGCATGGGATTCATTAGTGTAATCATGGATTACAAGGTTTTTTTAAAGTTACTCTTAATTATGACCCCACAGAATTTTTTTAAGATTATCGGAGCAGCAATGTAGGTACGAACATTTGTTATTGTTGATATGGCAGTTATGTCATCTGCTTTTGAAATTAGCTGTCATCGAGTGCTTAACTCGCGTATGTTGCTCTACATTGCGCGCCGAATTATTTTGTATGGAAAATTTTGTTGCTCTAACTTTTACTTAAAGTTATTTGAATGTACTTATTATGTCGTAAACTAACACCCGTTAAGAGCTTCGCCCGTATTAGACTTACACCCTGTATGTATATGACATAGGACCTCACGAGGGTATACCAATGATATATAACTAAAGATACGTTATACTCTAACAAAATGCGCGAAATAAATACTTCACAGCATGCACCTACAATTCAGTGACAGTTGAGATACACTTACCTTCACACTTAAAAATGCGTAAAAGAGAAGGCAAAATACATATACTCGTATTAAATAAATAAAAAAGAGACAACTAGCATTTTGACAATCGCGCATGCATTTTTGAGGCTGTTATTGATAAACATTGGTTTATCTTTGTTACTCTCGATCGTAAAGACCATAAGCTTGTCTCTTTCTCTAAGTCAGTCAAAAACGTCAAAATGGCGTCCTATTTATTTTCAATAAATAGTAAAATTGAAAAAAAAATGTAATTCAATTTAATTGGGCATGATGTGTGATTTTGAGGGCATTTTTGCATTTTATTTTGGGTTTTTCATTGTTACATAACATAAAATGACATTTTTAAGGCCCAGCTCATGTGGTTTGTGAGAACTCTGCAGTGGTACACACCTCTCGGTGGTCTGGGTAGAACTAAGAGCGATTGTTAGAATTATCGTAATTTGAGCGCTTCATTTTTAGAGCTGGTATAACGTATCTTTAGTTATTATATCATTGGGGTATACCACCGCGAACTCCGAAATCTGTAAATTTCGAGCATTTTTCTCTTTCATTCCAAAGAGGCCTGCGTTAGAGTGACAACCCAATTAGCAAAACAGTCACTTGATTATTTGTCGAATAATTCTTATAATCTTATATGACCTATGCTCGAGTAAATGGAAAAATAATTGCTATTATAGAACTTTTTGGTTTCAGCTGTTACTTTTATATGATTAACGTATCTACCTGTTGTAGGTGTCATGGCGCTTAAACCACTAAACTTGCTATATAAGAACTAATACGAAGCAGTTATATGATATGTTAATCGTATACATGTCATATAGTAGTTTCCTTCGTAATAATAATTAAAAATATTTATTTAATTTATATCGCAATAACTAATAATTAAAGTGGCGCGTTCATTATTTACTACTAAATTAACGAAATATAGTATACTTTATCAGTAAAGTGGTATTCGCAATACATTTTCACCATTAGGTAGAATTTATAATGCCAATTATAACATGGTCATATATTACTTAGATAGCTCTGTCATCGCCAGATACCCCTTTTTTCAATCCCAAACTTCAGTACAATGACGCTAGTTACCAGTCCTCTGTATGTAGCTCTTAACCTTATCAATAAAATTATTATATTTGATCCCTCGTTGGACATTTTTACACATGCAGAACCGAAATTCCTGACCACAGCTGCTCGGTATCTCGAATTAAATTCTACACCTACCACAATAGAGTAAGATACTAGTGACATAAGACATACTACATAATACACTGTTAAATAAATGTAAATAGTTTTAAGTATATTTTTAAGTAACCTATAACTTGTATGTTTGGTTAAACTGTAAATACAAGTTGCTTGAAATAAATAAAAATAAAATAAAAATAAAATAAAATATACTCAACGGCATTAAGTGATTTAATTTTGTTTACACCAGCTAGCACTAACAAAATTAAATGATCGAGCAAGTTGTCAATCCGTCTTCTGTTTAGTTTCGCTGGACACTTTTATTCCACAAATTTGGCATATAAGTAGCAAATATATGATCAATAAATAACTAACTCAACGGTTATATGGCTCTTATATGATTAAAAGTCATATAAAAGCTATATAAGTCGCTATTATACAGCTAGTTAGATATAAAGTGGTCACGGCGATGATTATTATAATAACTAACTAGTAGGTGGTGGCAGTTTCAGTTAAATGGCTTTTACATGGCTAAAAAGCTGAGTAATATGGGCCCAAATCGCGTTATATAAACGTAATTATTACGTTTTTATGACCAATTTCATAAGCTAAAAGCCTGAATATGTTACGTTTCCGCGACGATTATATGACAAAATTTTGCTAGTTGGGAAAGACAAATCCTCGAAATTTACGGATTTCGAAGCTCGAGGCAATATGCAACACGCCGGAAATAAAAAAAACCTAATAATTATAAACCTTATCATGACTTCCTGCTATTAAATATGTGCAGATAGTCACGTAAGTAGTACTTCCACGTCTCTGTCACTCCCACGGACCTTAATGGAACTGACAGAGATAGTAAATTTACGATTTTTGTTTCCTCAATAGTGGGTAATATTTGAAAATAAACGAGCATTTGTCTTTATTACTCCAACGAATCTGTCTTTAGTAAGACAGAGATAGTTTGCGATTTTCGTGCTCCATAGGCCGATAGATGACTGTCGTGTCTTTTGCCCTATGACCCTTCGTTATCAGTTGACTTGTCACATTTCATAAGAACAGCTCTTTCAACGCGTTTCGTTTGTGGTTTAATCCCATGTTTTTTTAAGTGCAGTGATAATGTGGACTGTGTTTGCAGGTTAATTTCAGATGAAGGTAATTTCAAATCTTATCAACATTATAGAAAATAAATATTACAGTGTGCTCAAGTTACATCCAATTTGATAGATAATGGGTCAGTAGAAAAGTTTTGCAACAAACATATTCAATATTTCGAGAGTTTTGGAAAATAAAAATAAAAACATTCTACCGCCAAAGATTCCCTAAGACAGTTTAATAATCGCCAAATTAAAAATTTTAAAAACTGACTGCAACCGATTTCTCCAAGATCCCCGATTTGTTTCCATCATTGGTTTCCTCAAATACTATTTTCTGAATGCAAATTCTTGTAAATGAATGAAAATTACCAAAAGCGTTTACATAAGTATACCAGTAACATTTGAAGAGATCCCTCGACTTCTCCAAGATCCCATCAGACCGCAACTTGGTGCCAACGGGTCCATCTCGGGGTTATAGGTACCTACACGTTCGATCACAAAAAAAATCGGTTCACGACTTTCGGAGATACCGGGTAACATATCATACACACAACAAAAAAAATCAGTCGAATTGAGAACCTCCTCCTTTTTTTGAAGTCGATTAAAAAGAGTATAATGTAGTAGACATAGACACCATTGTTTTCCTATATTTTATAGACAAACGGGTCTTTATCGCGTAAACTTACGTTTAATTATATCCTGACGTTTCGGGCATGACGTTACACCCGTGGTCGCAGGCAGTGGTAACGTCATGCCCGAAAAGTCAGGATATAATTAAACGTAAGTTTACGCGATTAAGACCCGTTTGTCTTTAAAATATGAGTGATAATCGTGAAAGTTTAAATCAATATACCATTGTTTTCTATTTGTGTAGGTATGTACCTATTGCAAAACTTATCTAGTGACCTAGGTATTTAAGTACCGTAAAACCATACAACTATAGTCCAGTACTACAACTATGGTCCACAAGTCCAACTCGTTATTAAGCATCAATGGAAATCTTTTACTTTAGTTTTATCTAAGTTTTTTAATCATTAATGAGGAGACTTTGTGTAACAACTGCGTCAATAATATAATAATTACACTAAATCGAAGATATTTGACTTAGTTTAGGACCACAGTTTGGAGCTTTTGGACTATAAATAGTTGGGTAGTTTTACATACCTACATTTAAGGTGCATTCAGACCAAAAGAGCATTCGCTGTTCTATCCCCCGTTCTACGAAATCAACCAATCACGTTTTGTGTGACGATCGAATTTCGTAGAGTGGGAGGTTAGAATAGCGAATGTTCGCTTGGTCTGAATGCACCTTCGGATAGATTGTTTCGCCAACGGTTGAGATGGGGATCGAACTAACGTGCTCAGTTTTCGCGGCCACTCTTAAGGTGCGTTCAAACCAAAAGAGCATTCGCTGTTCTAACCTCCCACTCTACAAAATTCGATCGGTACACAAAACGTGATTGGTTGATTTCATAGAACGGGGGATAGAACAGCGAATGGTGCTCCCTCTCGTACCTAAATCGGCATCCCGCTCCAACTCATGGATTCGCTCGCCGCTGATCGCCTCAGACCAATGTCGTGAACAGGCCGTAATAGTTTCGCCATGTCCGTCTGTCCGCAGCATAGCTCAGTGGCCGTTAATACTAGAAATCTGCAATTTGGTACAGATATACCCAGATAGTGGTACAATAAAAACTAGAAAACAAATTTTTTTCGGGTACCTCCCCAACTGGTGAAGTGGGGATGTTTTTTTTTATTTGCTGTAATCCTATAGTGTGGGGTATCATTGAATAGGTCTCTTAAAAAGAACAAGTCAATATTTTCGGAGATAATCGCTCCAGAAGAAAAAAAATTGTGTCCCCCCCTCTAACTTTTGATCCGTAGGTACAAAAAATTTGAAAAAAATAATGAATAGGGAAAAGCTTATAGAATACTTTAAAATAAAACTATTTCGAACATAATCGGCCCAGCCGTTTTTGAATAACTACGGACCCTACACTGAGCATGGCCCGACATGCTCTTGGCCGTTTTTTTTAAGTTCTTTCGACGCTCGCCACTAAGGCCTTACCAAATAGGTTAAGCCAAACAAGGAAATCGGTTATTTGGGGCAGGAATATTGTTGATAATTATAATAGGTAGCCACGTATTTGCTAGTATTTTCCTTATAAAAATCAGTTAGGACTGGGACTGGCTTTGGGAGGCATTACTTAAAAAAAATCATATTATGTGAGTTTTTTACAATGTGTTTTGATGTTTTGTATAAAATTTACTCCTGAAGTAAGTACAATTGTCATAATAAATACCTATAGGTACAGTCAAAGGCGAAATAAGGGATATATAAAAATACTCAACTAAACGTCCCAGACCGCAGTGGGCTTGTCCATTAATGACGTCATACGATTTTGGCCTGTTTTAGACCCCCCACCCCCCATGGTGATATTTGGTGATATTTTCCGGAAATATCTAATACGACGTGACGTAATTTTTTGCCAACTTAAGTACCTAGTCCTTGTAATAGCACTTGAATTTACGTACTTTTTGCCAACTACAAGGTAAATGTTCGCGATGTTTTAAAAAGTGTTTTATAAAAAAAGTAAAGATATTTTTACTCGCTATAATGCTGTCCAGCAGATTCGAGAAAACAAAAAATTACACGTGATTTGTCCGGTGACGCCCCCTCCCCTATGATGATAATTGGTGATTTTTCTTTGAAAGGGTTCAACGGTGTTGTATTGCACGTAGTCAACGGGTTACCCGTAGCGTTGCAAACGTAGAGATGCCGTTAAATTTAATTGATTTACGCGATATAATCCATTTAAATAGTTTTATTATTTAACATACCTAAATTCTGAATTTCCAGGATGAATTGATGAAGATAGCGACACAATCCTAACTATAGAGGAAGAAAATGATAATCTAATTATTCAGAGGGACCAGGAAGAGGTTGAAGAGGAATCGATGCCAGTAAATAGGAAACACAACGAAGACATGAGTATAGAAAATCATCCTAATACAGGACTCCAAGTAAATTGTGCTAATCCCGATTTACTCGTACATGACGATCACAATGTAGATGATTACATTCAGGTCATAGACGATGATGACAACTATGAAGTTTCAATAAAAATACCCAATGATGCTCCAAGTAGAGGAAATAACGAGTGCCTTCATGATAAACAATTAAACGAAGCTAAAGATTATCGAATAAATAGAAGTGATAGTCGGGAATGTAAGAATAATATAAACTCGATAAATGAAGACACACATCGTCGTACACATTCGTACAATACATTTGTTTTCGAACGAAATGAAAACAGCGGTTCAAGTGATCGACTTATACGTCGTGTTAATAATGGTGTACCTTCAGATAAAATTCACCCGGCTTATCATTTTAGATACGTTTACACGCCGCAAAATATATACAAAAATACATCTAGACCGAGAACAGACAGACGATTGTATTACAGAACTCAAAATGCGCCACGTGAATATAGGCATTATGATACACCTGAAGATGAATTGAATATAAATAATTATCATACTGCAATTAACAGGTATGCATTGCAGTATGATGCTCACAGATCTGAAATACCTTTGAGACATGATATTTATACACATGACCAAAATAGCAGCCCATACATCTACGTTCCAAGACTAGAAGCTTTACGCACAGACCATTGTTTTCGTAATCAAGTGACCGGAAGTGTCAATCATAATATTTACAGAACAGAAAATGTGATCAGTCCTGATGAATATAGACGTGCTGAAATGAATAGAATGCAATATATCGATGCCCTCAGACCAAATATGCCAAATATAAGAGACTACAGGTATGCTGAAATAGGGAGAAATGCGCGACACATTGACTATAGATCAAATGAAATAGTTAACTATGATGTATATAGACATCCTTTCAATAACAGATTGATACACCATCATTATATTCCTGAAGATCATTCGGTTGACTACTTGCACGCTATGAGCAGATATGCTTACAGACCAGAATTAATAAACGTAGATGAATATGAAAGCAGAATAAGAAACTGGCAAGTGTACAATAATGCTCATACTACACCTGTAGCTTTATGCGTGGATCCTTATAGAAGAATAGAATTGGACAACATTTACAGACCTTATTTAATGGACGTGGATGCCTATAGGGAATCAACGTTAACAAGAAATGCCTATTCAGAAATAGCTAATATGTATAGCAACAGACCTCATAATCATGATTGTAGCGCCGAAACTCATGATGCATGTAGAAAGAATAAAGCTATACTTAATTTATCTGTCAACCAAGAACCTATAAATGTACCTGCTGAAAGACTAGTAGATAAAAATATAGATGTTACCAAGCTACAAAACATATTGAGCACAGGAAACCAAGGATCGTTAAATATAGAAAACCCTATACAAAACTCTAGGGAATTGAATATGCCTGTGTATAATGAAGTGCAAGTGCAAAAAATTCATGAAACACTAGATGATAATAGAAACAACGTAACTAATTCAAGCGCGAAAACAACAGAAACAGTACCCATGGATCTTTGTAAACCCAGTGTTGGAGTTAGTACAAATAGACCAGGCACAGTCATATTAAGCACAAGAAGTATACAACAGAAAACTACACCCGCTGATAGTGATGTGGTTGCTATATCAAAAATGTTACCTGACCTTTGCGAAAACATCGAAATAACTACTAAAAAAATGGAAAACTTTGAAACTTACAGATCTGCAGTAAAGAAAAATGAATGTACTATTGAAAGAAGTGTACATGAAGTCAACAATACAAATACAAAAGGCGTTAATCGACATAATGATGGTCGAGAAATTGATGAAGTTGAAAAAAATATTAGAGTACGTTTCTTAGTAGTTTTCTTCACACGCGTAATGGAACTCGTAAAGGAAACATTTCCAGCATTTTCGAAGTCGCTTCAAAGGGAAATTGGAAATCTTGGCGAATGGACTAATAATGGTAGAATGAAAACAGACATACAATTCATATGTCCCTTATATTGCTCTGTATCCACGTATATGCTACCCCATTTAGACAATACTGACGAGGATAACAGAATAGAAAAATATGCGAATCGCACTCAAATTTGCGATGTCTGTAGTTGTATACAAAACTGTTATAAATTGTACAAGAAAAAATATTTTAATTTAGTCTCCACATCAACTAGTGATAGAAAAGAAAACATAATGAAAAAAGGAAATGAGAATTCGATAAAAGATTGTAAAAAAGTAATCAGGGCACAATCCGTCATATGTAGGCGTATAGGCACGGATCATAAAGAAATCGTAGGGGATGGAATTGTGAGTACTAAAAATGAGAATATTAAAAAAATGCGTAAAGATCCACATCCGGCCTACACTGATAGAGAAACTATGAAAAATGTGTATGATTATTTACCAAGCGAACATGAGAAAAGGTTGCAAGATTCATTATCAGCGTTGAATTTTGATATACCAAGCAAAAACATTGCAAATGCAATAGTGTCACCATATCCTAACCTAAATGTATCTGTCGATATTGATATGCCATTAAATAACAATGATCACGTACAAACAGAACAACCAGTTCAAATGAACTCGATTAATAAAGAAGAACCCCACAGTGAAATACTCGTCAATAACAATGATTGTAGAAAGAATAACGAAGCCAACTTGATACTTTCTTTATCGTTCAATGAAATCGCAAATACCGATATAATAGCGTCAAAACTCAAGGATAAGATAAGTAAAAAACCAGACACCGTATTCACATGCCACATATGCACTTGTACGTTTACTTATTTCACATCATTCGTAAGCCATATGCAGAAAGAGCATAATATAAACGGAATAGATGAAGATATATCGGATGAATGTATAGCACGGAAATGTCCATTCTGTGGACTATATTTGAAACCGAAATATTATAATGATCACGTTAAAAGAACACATCCAGATATATTCACACATAAAGCAGAACCTACTAATGTACAGGTGAAAGTGAATAAAAAGAAGAAACAAACGAAAAGAAAGTACATATTTACGTGTCTGGTGTGTCATAGAAATCTCAACTCTACAGAAGTGAAAAGACATAGGGAGAAAGAACATAAAGGAGTGGAAATAACGAAGATGTTCACTAAAAAATTATCTAGCAACTAATTATTAAGTTAATTTTATGTAAACAATAAATAAGAATTAAATTGTCAAATACTATAGAAGAGCATTTTCGCGAGAAGAGATTCAAAAAAAATTTTTTTTAAGGTAGGTAAATTTAATGTTTTTCCTACTCAGAATAACGAGTTCTTTCAATCTAGGAGAAAAAAAGTACAAGAAAAAAATGGTCCCTCATTTTTCATACATTTTACATGCTCTCCACTTTGTAACCGCTGTACAAAGTGTTTGAATAACGGTTACGTAATAGAAACAAAAAGTTGGGACATTTTTTTTCTTCTAGTAGGATCGAAAGAGCTCGTGATTCTGAGCAGGAAAAACATAAAATTTACCTGTTTCAGAAAAATAAGTTTTTGGATCTCTTCTCGCGAAAATGCCCAGAAACAGAAGCTACTCTTACGACACCCGCGGGAAGAGTTGGGCTGATGACCAGAAATTGGACAAATGTGCGTCATTGTTCGCAATAAAATGAACATTACTCCAAAGATAATTAAATTAATAAATAAATGAATAGGTAACTTCTTGAAACTTGATGTTCGATGCTTTAAAGTGACTATTTACAATGGCGTTCATAAATGATTTTTTTAAATTATTAATGATTACATTTGTCGGGTCTCTGCTGACGACAAATGTATTCTTACTGCCGTCACCACACGGCCAGAGAGGTATTTATATTGTCAGGAAGTATTAAAAAGCAAAAACTACTATGATGTAAACTTATATTTACAATAAAAAATACACGTTTCATAATTAATTTAGAGTATTTCAAATACTTGTCAGCATTAGCTTAATATGATTTATCAACTACACGATAAAACACCCTTTACGACTCATGTTAACCACCACGGTCTATTCACTGTATAATTTTCAACATTCGATTGTCTGTTGTCATTATAATTGTTCTGTGGTCTTTGTTGCTGATTATTATATCCATAATTACCATTTCTATTATAATCGGTTTGATCTCTATTATTATTTTCATAATTTTGTGAATTATAATTATAATTGGCATTATTGTTGTTTGTAACAGGTTTTCGTGTGGTGTAATAATTTTGACTATTTTGTTGATTGCTGTATTCACCATTATTATAATTATGTATATTACTATCGCCTCTATTCGGTTTTTGTGTCGTTGTGTATCGATTAGGCCCATTATTGTAATTATTATTATAATCCTGTTGATTATAAGGTCTGCCTCTATTATAGTCTTGTCCATTATTGCCACCAAAACTTTGACCTTGGGAATTATTATTTACATTCCTATCAGGACGCCCATAATCTTGATTACCCTGCGGTATTCTATTGTTATAATTGGCATTACTCGGCCTTTCAGTATAAACACTATCATATCTATTATTATTTCCAGAATTATCGATGTTCGAATTAGTATTCCCATAGTTATTGTTTCCATAATTCCCATTATTATTTCCATAATTTCCATTATTATTTCCATAATTTCCGTTATTATTTCCATAATTTCCATTATTATTGCCATTATTTGAATTGTTATTGGTGTAGTTCCTTATTTTCTGTGTTCCGAATATCTGTGAGGCGACGAAGGCGCGCTGGACCCTGGCGTAGAGGCCTGGGGTCTCAGCAGCACCACAGGACCTGCCCAATGACGTCACGCCCACGATTCTCCAGATGCACTCTTCTTGCAGTTGAGCGGGGCCCCCGGAGTCACCCTGAAAACACAAAAATATATTATATTTTCGTCTGTTACCGCGATGATTACTCATGAAATAAAAATATTTTACCGGATTATATCGCGTATATTAATTAAATCTAACAACATCCCGAATCCCGACGTCACCCGCAGACCACGAACCCTGTAAAGTGTTCAAAACGTCGGGATTCGAATGTAGTTAAATTTAATTAATATACGCGATATAATCCGTTTAAATAGTTATATTTTACAAAAATATAGTTATTGGCTCTCGTTTGAGGGTCCTTGGGACGTGGCACCGGCCCATCTCCAAAACAGGAAGAGCATGTAGGTAATACGATGATGTTTTACCTGACAAATGTCCTTTCCTCCCCGTTCCTCTCCAGCGCTAATCTGACTCTGGCTCGAGGGTTCTTGAGGCGGTTTCCTCCAAGTCCCTAGGACCTGGCATGGCCTTATCTCCCAAACATGGAGGTCGCTACTAAACACGATGATGTTTTACCTGACAAGTGTCCTTTCCTCCCCGTTCCTCTCCAGCGCAGATCTGACTCCGGCTCGAGGGTTCTTGAGGCAGTTTCCTCCAAGTCCCTAGGACCTGGCATGGCCTTATCTCCCAAACACGGAGGTTGCTACTAAACTCGATGATGTTTTACCTGACAAGTATCCTTCCCTTCCCGTTCCTCTCCAGCGCAAATCTGACTCTGGCTCGAGGGTTCTTGAGGCAGTTTCCTCCAAGTCCCTAGGACCTGGCATGGCCTTATCTCCCAAACATGGAGGTCGCTACTAAACACGGTGATGTTTTACCTGACAAGTGTCCTTTCCTCCCCGTTCCTCTCCGGCGCAGATCTGACTCACACTCGAGGGTTCTTGAGGCAGTTTCCTCCAGGTCATCTCCTTCAAGGCATGGCCTTATCTCCCAAACAAGTGTACTTCCCTCCCCGTTCCTCGCCAGCACAGATCTGACTCACACTCCAGGGTTTCTGAGGCAGCTTAATGGGTCCCTAGGACCTGGCACTGGCCCATCTCCAAAACACGGAGGTCGCTACTAAACACAATGATGTTTTACCTGACAAGTGTCCTTTCCTCCTCGTTCCTCCCCGGCACAGATCTGACTCTCACTCGAGGGTCCTTGAGGCAGCTTCCTTGAGGTCCCAAGAACCTCCTGACACCGCCCCATCTCCCAGACAGGGAGGGACACGCTACGAAGCTCCTGTGATTGGTCGCCTCCTGAAAAAACAGTACAGGGGTTCAAAAAAGGAGTTTACAGAGTGTTATTAATTTTGTTTGTACGAGTATTTATTGTCCACTATGATGACGCTGCTGCCCATCATCAATCTTGTAAAATGGTCAGTGACACTTCAATCCCTTAGTCGACTCTTACAACACCCGCAGGAGGAGTTGGGGTGGTGACAAATGTATTCTTACGTCATCATAGTGCACACATTACTGCGATCGCCAATACGCTTGCCCAGCGTGGTGATTATAGGCGTTTACCTCCTAATGCGTCTATACGCATAGTTAATATGAGAGGCCTACGTCCAGCAGTGGACTAACATAGGCTGATGATGATGAGTATTTATTGTGTTGTATTCCTGTCATTTTCCGCAATTCGATATCAAACGTGCTTAATTTGCGTGGTCCCCTATGCTGCCCCAATACTTGGTGGGAAAGTGGGAACTTCACATACAACCTTGAATTTCTTCGCAGATGTATGCAGGTTTCCTATTTCCTCACAATGTTTTGACCATAAAGCACTTGTCAATATCAAATGATATTTCGTACATAAGTTTTATAACTGGGGCCCGTTTCTCAAAAGCTTGTAGCTTGTAATACAAGTCCCTTTTTGACACTATAAATTAGATAAGGACTTCCACTTTTATTACAAGTTACAAGCTTTCGAGTGGTGAGCAGTGGTGGCACTATTATTGGACTTTTCTCTAACAGGCACCAATAAATGAGGCTTCAATTGTACTACTAAGAGCATGCGGTTGTGAATTGACTATTATAAATATTATAATTATTATAAAACAAAAGAAACCTCTAAGTCTCTTTAAAATAAGAATCGATCTGCACATCAATCTCAGTCCACAGCTGCTATGCTATTCTCTTATTCGCACATTCGACGCTGCGTTCGTCAACGAGCTCGAGGTTGAGACAGCCTTGTCTAAAATCCTAGCTGTTTTATTTGACATTAGGAATCGAGGCTATGAGCGAGGTTGTGGGCGAGTACGTCGCTGTTTTTCGTTAGAGAATACGAAGTTCGTACATTAACTGTCATCTACTGCATGCAGTAAATGCAAACAATATGAATATTTTAAAAGCTTAATTTCGTGTTCTGTGTGTGATAACAAATATCACTTCGACTGCGCTGGCTACCCTGAAAAATTATACCGTTTGAGGAGTGTAGACTCTAAAAAACAATGGAAATGCAAAGATTGTATTGAAATAAAAACTGCTGATAATTATTTGAATAACAGATTAAATAAGAGTTTAACAAAACGACATAGCACACCAGTGAAGGATTCTACGGTAAATAGCAGGTTAGATCAGACTTCGGACAAATTACACTCTGATATAAAATGTTCACAAGAAACAGAAAACTTCGATCTACAAAGTTCGTTCCAAAATCAAACTATTGACTCCCACTTACAGTCCGAAAATGAATCTTTTGATGAGTATTTCTTCTCGCCGAACAAAGTACCCAGCACCTGCTCTACCCGATCTCGTAGTAGCACACAATTAAATGACACAGTGAAAAATACGACGGAGATGCAGGATACAATAACTCGTCTTAAGTCGCAATTAGACACCATGGTGTTAGCAATCTAGTGCAGCATGGGCGACATCTAGGCGATCGCGCCGGAACTGCATCGGCTACAGTGGCGCCATCTGCCGCGTACAAGTGAAGTGCCTTCTTGAAGTGGTAGTGGTAGCACCGGAGGGGCGAAGTTAATAAAAGGGCCGACATAGGCGTTTGAGAGTTCTTCTTTGACTTCGAACTTCGATGGGCAAGCATAGGGGGATACTTGTGTTTAAAGATAATAATTGTAAACTATTGTGATTAAATAAATTTATAGTCGTTTACACTTGTTTACATTACACTTTACCTGCCTCAATAGCTCTGTAGATTTTATCAGAAGAGGGGATAATATAATCAACGCCCACCATGGGTAAACGGAAACGGTCGAAGCGTGCACGTGCACGTTCGACTTCTACCTCGAGCAGCAGCACTGGACGGACGAGAACTCCGTCACCTCCACCGAAACGAAAAAGCAAGGATAAGAAGAAAACAAAGGTATCACGTAAAGCTGATACCGTGACTGTGAGTACAGAAAAAGCTTCTACTGTGCTGAATAATATTATACCAGAATTTGATCCCTTGCGAGATGATGTTGGTGCTTGGCTTAATATTATAAAATCTTACGCTGAAACTTTTGCATGGTCGGATGAGGTGGTTAGATATCAGGCTCTCAACAAATTAAAAGGGTCCGCTAAGACCTGGTACGATTCATTATTGCGTACAGAGCAACAATGGCCTTCTTGGCGCTGGGCGGATTGGCGTCGAAAACTAGCTTCTAGCTTTCAGATTAGGCGCGATATGTTTCAGCTGTTAAAAGAAATAGTGGAAAAGAGACCAAATGACAACCAATCACTTTACGAGTTCTATTTCGATCAAAAAAGTAAAATAGATAGGCTATCACTCAATTTCACGGAAATGGATATAATATCAATAATTGTTGGCAATATCGGTGATTCTGGAATAGGGGCATCAATTGAGGCCAGTAACTTCACGACATGTGATAGCTTAGCTAGTTTTCTCCATGGACGAACATACAAGTCTAGAAATACTAGACAATTTAGTTCTAATATACGCGATGGACAAGGCAAGCTAAGCGGACATTTACCCCCAACACAACCTAATAGTACTGCCAAAGCGTCTGGGGGAGGCCCAAGTCAGGTTGCTACTTCCAATATCAGCCAGGTTAATAACCAAGCCCCCCGAAAACCAATCGAGTGTTATTTATGTGGTGGTAATCATAAAAAATCTAACTGTGAGAAGTTAAATCGCAAGTGTGAGTTCTGTGGTAAACGGGGGCATGATGAATTCATGTGTTTTCATAAAAAGAATACAGTTAAGCCAGAAAAATCGGAAGAAACTAAATTCGTTTCTACCCCAAATACCCGTGATAAATTTATCAAAAAGATACACACTAATTATTTTAGTTATGACGCCTTTATTGACATGGGGAGTAGTTGTTCGTTAATTTCACAATCATTGGTGGACAAGTACTCTCTTCAATGTGATTCATTACCTGCCCCCAAACCACTACAAGGATTTACAAAGGGAATTGTAAAATGCGTTAATCAAATGGTGCATCTCGATTTTAAATTAGATTCGGTGTTTTTAAAGAATATTGTGTTTTACGTAATGGATGATTTGGCTGATAATGAATTGTTAATTGGCAGAAACGTAACTGAGCGCCGAGACTTGGTATATTCGCGAGTAGGAAACCGCCTCCAGTTTGATTACGCAGAAACATTCACAGAGTTTTGTAATAATGTCGCGGAGTTAAAACTGGACGCGGATTCGCATCAAAATGAATTGACAGCACTCTTTAGGCGTTTTGAGGACTGTGTTGCCTCTAGTACTAAGGAATTGGGAAAGGTCGTAAATCATGAGATGGTTATTGAGGTTACTAGCCCGCAACCTATTCAATGCAGACCCTTTAGGGCGTCGCACAGTGATCGAAAGATTATTAGAGAAATGGTAAATGAGCTGTTAGAGAATAATATAATCTGTGAAAGCAACTCTCCGTATGCGAGCCCCGCGCTATTGGTAAATAAGAAAAACGGAGAAAAAAGGCTCTGCATTGACTACAGGCAATTAAATAAAGTAACAGTTAAAAACAAATACCCAATGCCGCGTATCGAAGATCTCGTGGATAGGCTTCAGGGTCATAAATGTTTTACTAGTTTGGACTTAAAGAGCGGTTATTATCAAATTCCGATGCACCCTGACTCGATAGATAAAGTAGCATTTATTACGGAGGACGGGCACTATTCCTGGCTCAGAGTCCCATTCGGTTTGGTCAATGCCCCGTCTGTGTTTCAACAAATGATGAATAAAGTCCTTGGAAATCTCAGATTTGAAAACGTGATACTGTATTTAGATGACGTGTATTTGGTAACGGAAACCGTAGAAGAAAATCTTGAACTGCTCGAAAAGGTTCTAAAAATATTTCGTGAAAACGGTTTGACTCTCAATCTTAAGAAATGTCACTTTTTCAAATCTGAAATTGAGTTCTTAGGTTATAAAATTAAGCCTAATTGTGTCATGCCCAATGAGTCTAAATTAGAAGCTGTAGAAAATTTCCCTGTTCCAAAGACCGTGCACCAACTTCGACAGTTTCTGGGTCTCATAAGTTATTTTAGAAAGTTTATAAAGAATTGTGCTATGATTTCTGCACCTTTGACAAAACTGTTGAAGAAGGATACGATTTGGGTATGGGACTCTTGCCACGAACAATCGTTTCAAACATTAAAACGTAAGCTAGCCTCAGACAGTGTTTTGACGATTTATGATCCGAATAAAGAACATATTTTATACACAGACGCTAGTCGGGAGGGGCTTGCAGGCATATTAATGCAGGTTACTGAAGAAGGCGAAAAAGCGGTGCATTACTATAGCCGACAAACCACAAATGATGAAAAAAAATATCACTCCTTTGAATTGGAGCTATTAGCTATTGTATCATCCCTTCAAAGATTCCGATTGTACCTTTTAGGGGCACCTTTTAAAGTTGTAACGGACTGCAACGCGGTTCGACACGCGTTAGCCAAAAAAGAGATTATTCCCCGGATAGCACGTTGGGTGTTATCGACTCAAGAATTCGCTTTCGAAATTACACACCGCGAAGGGTCGCGAATGCAACATGTAGACGCGTTAAGTCGCAACCCCGTGCCGTCCGGAGAAAAATCTGAGACTGAGATAGTTTTGTCCATAACCGAGGCTGATTGGTTGCTAAGCGTTCAGTTGCAGGACCCCGAACTAAAACGCATTAGGGTAATAATCGAGTCAGGAGATGCCGATAATAATAAAGACGTGTTTGCCAATTATGAAATTTTAGGAGGCAAGGTTTACAGAAGAACGTCCCAAGGTCGCCGTTGGGTGGTCCCAAAAAACTGCATTTGGCAGATAATTAAGTGTAACCACGATGACCTGGGCCATTTTTCCGTCGACAAAACTATCGAACGTATAGGTTCTCAGTATTGGTTTCCTAGAATGAGACACGTGCTAAAGAAATACATTAGAAATTGTATTAACTGTCTATACTACAAGAAAAAGGGTGGCGCTAAAGAGGGTGAATTGTATCCGTTGCCGAAACATGCTAGACCATATCACACGCTGCATTTGGATCATTTGGGTCCTTTCATAAAAACTAAAAAGAAAAACCAGTACTTATTAGTGGCTGTTGATGCTTTCACAAAGTTCGTTTTTGTCTTTGCGGTAAAATCAACAAAAACATCATATGTTATACGAGAACTTGAAAGTCTGTCCAAAATGTTTGGAAATCCCAAACGCCTAATTACTGATGCCGGTTCTAGTTTTACCTCGAATGAATTTGCTCAATACTGTACTAATAAGAATATACACCTGCATACAGTAGCAACTGGTATGCCGCGGTCTAATGGACAAGTCGAACGTATGAACAAAACTATCCTTGATGCTTTAAGAACTCTAGGTGCCAATACGTCAGACGACAGATGGGACCAGTATGTAAAAATCTTACAGCAAGGTATAAATAGTACCGTTCACAAAACTACAAAAGCAGTACCGAGCGAAGTATTTTTCGGATATAGGTTACGTACTGATAGTGATAGCTTAACACCGGATTCTGATGAGAGCCTTATAGACATGACAAAGTTGCGTGAGAACGTAGATAGTAATATTAAGTCAAATGCACACTATCAGAAACAGAAGTTTGATCGGTCTCGAACTAAAGCACCATCATACAATGTGGGAGATCTAGTTATGATTATCATCCAAAGCCACAGCAATGAAGGGAAAAGCAAAAAACTGTTACCCGTATTCAAAGGCCCTTTTCAAGTCAGTAAGGTTATGGGAAATGACAGGTATGAGGTGACGGAGGTAATAGGTAGCGAGAGAAGTAATAAAAAATACACCGGTGTAACTGCCGCAGAAAACATGAAACGGTGGATCAATATTGATGATTGGGATATCAACTAAAGGTACCACAAAATTTTATATAGCTTACAAATAAAAACCGTGTTAGCAAGCGTTAAATATTTATTTTCAGACGTATATGTTTTTATCAATCAAAGCTTACATTCTACTAATTATCTGATATTTTTATAACTACCTGCTTTCTAGTACACTTTGAGTAATAAACCTTGATTAGAGTTCGGAGTTAAGATGAATACTTCAATGAATCTGTTACATGAATACCTAAACTGTATGTGGAGCCGTCGTGTAAGTGAATTGTAAAAATCAAGTTGGATACACGTAAAATCTTAAAAGTTGCTGGGCAAGCTTTTGAGTAGGTACCAACTGATTTGATCTTATGGCGAACGTGTTTAAGTGAGAAATCCTCTTTAAACATAGGCGGTCTTGAAAACAAAAACTTACACGATGACTTTCACTAAGGTAAAGGTTATGTATTATGTTTGAAGCCAGGGCTACCATAACTTGTTTGATAAGATATAATACTAATATAGAACTTCTGCACATGTTTCAGCATACATCTTAACTCGTGAGGCGTCTGGGGCATACGCCGGGCAGGACAGCCGTGTTAGCAATCTAGTGCAGCATGGGCGACATCTAGGCGATCGCGCCGGAACTGCATCGGCTACAGTGGCGCCATCTGCCGCGTACAAGTGAAGTGCCTTCTTGAAGTGGTAGTGGTAGCACCGGAGGGGCGAAGTTAATAAAAGGGCCGACATAGGCGTTTGAGAGTTCTTCTTCGACTTCGAACTTCGATGGGCAAGCATAGGGGGATACTTGTGTTTAAAGATAATAATTGTAAACTATTGTGATTAAAATAAATTTATAGTCGTTTACACTTGTTTACGTTACACTTTACCTGCCTCAATAGCTCTGTAGATTTTAATGGAAATTGAATTACAAATATGTTCACTAGAAAAAAATAAACTGCAACAAAAAAATGACAATTTATGTGCTGAAATTCAGACTTTGAAAAGTGCATGTCAGTTATCTAATGCTAGGAACGGCAAGACACACAAAAAGAGACGTTCTATTTCGAACTTTAAATCATCGTCACTCCCATCTACGCCAATTAAAATATCGTCCACAGGAACTGATTACAACAAAAAAATACTGCACTTACAGCAAGAACTTGAAAAGTTTGAGAAACAACTTCGTGAATCTGCAACACTAAATAGTGATCTGATGCACCACATAGACACTCTAACAAAACAATTGCATGCTTCCGAAATTACAGCCTTGACCTCAAAGACTGACACAAATACTAAACAAAATCCAAGAAAGATCTGCATCATTTGCAGTAGTAACAAAAATAACACACGAGGATTGATTATGAATAATTTTAACACAGATGAAGTATGTCATTACATTATCACCGATGGGACTGTAGAAGAATTATTGAAAGGACTTGATAAGAAAGTAAAAGACTTTACGTTGGACGACTATTGTATATTATTCATTGGAGGAGCCGATTTCGAAACGACACAGAACTACAGAGATATAATTGAAAATATTAAAGCCAAACTACAAACTGTTCAACACACAAATATTATATTGTGCCTTCCAGTTTTCAGAGTTAATCGTTTTTCCAATGTATTCAACAATCGCATAGAGGTGTTTAACAGTCTGTTGTATCTAAATAACCTAGAACATCAATATGCCTATATACTTGACTGTAATAAGAATCTAAATTACTCGTATAGAATGTTTTCAAGCTTTACAGGAAATATAAACATGACTGGATTGAAAGTTATCATATCTGATTTAAATGTGCTGATGACTGAAATTAACTCATTTAATAAACAATATTCTACAATGATCACAGACACTAAAGATTTGTCGAACTGTTCTGTAAATAGGTCAAATAAATATAGTGATTTGTTTGCTAAAGGAGGTAATAGTGACTTGACAAATTCCAGCTATTCACACATCAATGATAATGCTATGAATACTCAAAACGATAACTCAAAGAAGACATTTTTTCGTTAATAGTGGGAAACTAAACATATTACATCAGAACATTGCAGGTGCCCTTAGTAAAATTGATAACTTAACAATAGTACTTGATAATTTTCAAACGAATAAAAACAGTATTGATGTAATATGCTTAACAGAACATTTTATCGCAAGAGGTGAAGAGAGTAACTTAATAATACAGAATTATAATTTAATATCACACTACTGTCGAAAAAACACACGGAGAGGGGGATCATGCATATTACTACGAAAAGGTTTGAGAGGTGATTCAATCGAATGGGTAAAAGATCAATCTATTCAGTCTTGCTTTGAATGTTGCGCCGTAAAATTAAAGGAATCGAATGTTATTGTTGTTTGTATATATAGAGCTCCAACTTCTAATATTACCGTTTTCTTCGAAAAATTAGACATTATATTATCAAGGTTGACAAAAAAAAGTAAACAAAAAATTGTACTCTGCGGCGACTTTAATATCAACAGGAATAATGAAAATGTAACTAATACTTTATTTGAATCCCTCTTATTAGAATATAATTTCAAATTGCAAATCAATGAACCTACAAGAATAACTACTCGGACAAGCACTTGCATTGATAATTTTGCATTTAATTTTATATGTAAGAATACCACAGTTGTTCACGATCTTAAGTTGTCGGACCATACTGCACAAACTGCTGCTATAACTGCTACATATAAAAAAGTATTAGAATCATGGTATACCTGGAAACGTGACATGAGCCAAAATAATCGTAAAAATTTTAGAAATTGTATCGAGAGTCTATCCTTTAGTGATACGTTTAAAGCAAACAATGCTAACGAAGCTTTTAATGAATTTCATGATCTCATTAGGTTATTTTTCGATTTATGCTTCCCTATTGTTAAAGTAAAAACATATGGCACAAAACAAACTAAATAGTTGACAACGGGTATTAAGATCTCATCAAGAGGTAAAAGAAATAGGTATCAAAAATACATACATAATCCAAGTGAAAATAATAAACAGAATTATAAAACTTACACAAACTTGTTAAAAAAGTGCATATTAAAGTCTCACAGAATATCAAACTCTAAATACGTAGAAAATTGTAATAACATTGTAAGAGGAACTTGGAATATAATAAAAGAAAACACTCAAAGTAAATATGTACCAAAAATGATAGAAAAAATTGTTGTCAATAATGATTTAATTTCTTCACCTAGCGAAATCGCCTCGGCATTTAATAACAAATTTACAAACGAAATAAGTAATAATAGTAATGTAATAAACAAGGAGAATCAATACTCACGGAATAATCTATGCTCTAGCATCTATATCAAGCCAACAGATCCAATTGAAGTTTATGGAATCATCAAACAATTACATAACACTAACTCTGTAGGATACGACAATATTCCAACTGCAATAATAAAGGAGAACGCCGACTTATTGGTATATCCGCTAAACCATATCATTAATTTATCCATTAGAGATGGATGTTTTCCGGATAAACTTAAATTATCTATTGTTAAGCCGATTTTTAAAAAAGGTACATCTTCGGACATAGATAATTATAGACCAATTGCCCTTATTCCTGTTTTCACAAAAGTTATCGAAAAAGTTATGTACCAGAGGTTGATTGTTTTTTTAAACAAGCATAATATACTTACCAACACTCAATTTGGCTTCCGAGTAAATAAAACCACCACCCTAGCTGTATATGAATTTATAAAAACTATAGCTGAATGTAGAAATGACAGGATTCCTGTATCCGCTATCTTTATGGATATGTCCAAAGCCTTTGATCGAGTGTGTCATAGGAGGCTTATGGACAAACTGTATACTTGCGGCATACGAGGAAACTGCTATTCATGGTTAAAGTCCTATCTCGACAATAGATACCAATGTACGGAAATACAATCGTATTGTAAAAGTAGTAACACTTTTAATAGTTATAGATCCGAATACAATAAAATTTTATATGGAGTACCACAGGGCAGCATTCTTGGTCCGTTACTGTTCCTAATTTACATCAACGATTTACCCAATATTACAAAACACAAAATACTGCTTTTTGCCGATGACTGCTCAATAATCATCCGTAGTGATAAGATCCAAGATTATGAGGCTGACATCAATACTGTATTTCAAAATGTCAATTCATGGATGGAAGATAATAATTTACAAGTTAATTTACAAAAAACAAAGTTCATGGAATTTTATGCACCACAGGGGAAAAAAATACAACCCAAAGTATTTTATAAGGGATGCGAGCTAGAAAACATTAATTCGTTTAAATTTCTAGGAATATATATTGATTCGCATACTAACTGGCATTTTCACACAGAATACCTAATAGCAAAATTAGTCAAATTCGCATACCCCCTACGTAGACTAAGAAATGTTTCTTCAAAGCAAACAGCTCTACTTGCCTTCCACTCATACATAATGTCAAACCTGCGCTATGGAATAATTTTGTGGGGAAATTGCTGCAACAAAGAACGAATATTTAGATTACAAAAAAAGTGCCTTCGTTCAGTTTTCGGTATTAACCAGATGGAAACGTGTAGACCTCTTTTCATTAATAACAGAATACTTACTTTACCCTCTTTATATATCTACGAAGTATGCATATTCATTAAAAGTAATCCAGATTTGTTTCCTATAAAAAAATATTCCACGAATAATGTCCGCCCAAAATATATGTACGATGTAATACGCCCTAATTCTAAGTCAGCACTACTTTCAAAAAGCGTAATATGTATGAGCGTTAAAATATTTAATAAACTTCCCGTTGAAATGAAATGTTTGTCAATATTACCTTTTAAAAAAAAGTTGTTCGATTGGTTAGTCAAACAGTGTTTTTATAGTATCAATGACTTTTTGCAGAGTAAGTCAACTTAAAGAACATGTTAAGTTTTATAATGTGCTCAATTGTATTTAAGATGTGTTAAATTGTAAATGCAAGATAATATAGATGTATAAAAAAATATTGTACGCCTTTGTAAGGCAGGATTTGGAGAACATGAAACATTTGTAAGATCTTTGTAAACCCAAAACCATGCAATAAAAAATATTTGATTTGATTTGATTTGATTTGAACTGTCAAACTCTCGACGCAGTGTAGTCCCAGCTCACGCCGCATTCGTCGCCGAGCACTAGTGTCGTTTAAATTACATTAGTGAATACCATTTTTAGGCTCGACGCTGCCGCAGTGCTGACACAGCGCTGACAGCAAGGCGACTTCCTTAGTGAAAACACTGCTGAACATAGGTCTCTCCTGTGCGTTTGGACACGTTAGGACTTAAAAGGTAATGCTCGTAATCACCACGCTGGGCAAGCGGTTTGGCGATTGCAGTAGTGTTTCTACGAAGATGCTGCTGCCCATCTTCATTGTAAGAATGGTCAGTGACATTTCAATCCCTTAGTCAACTCTTGAAACCTACGTGAAGAGTTTGGGTGGCAAAAAATATATTCACCTCACCCTACGAACAAATAAAACATGGAAGCCGCACGCCATACTAAATTGCCTTTCAAAAACGTGCCAGAATTTTAGTTTACAACTGTCACCCTCTCTTCAATGCATCACGGCAATGAATGTCAATATCAACCTATAAAAAATTAAACCGCCATTTAAAAATAGTTGTGATTGGTTTATCAAAGTTTTGATTGGCTATATTCTACAAACGTTTGTCAAAGATCTTGCGCCGAAAAATGCGCGGTGTTAAGAAAAGGGCTATGTCCTGCCCATCTTGGCACAATTGAACAATTGGTTTGGGGGCATTTTTGAGCTGGCGTTAGACGTCCATGTTATATATGGTCGCAGACCTCGCCTCAACTTTTTAGATTACTGCCAGCACGTGGCCAGAACTTTAATCCTACTAGGTACGTAGCCAACACACCAATCGCTAACGCTTATTCGCGAAAGGCAACTGTCTATATCGCGCTAATAAGATAGAGTAACCGAGAGAAATCTACGAAACGCTACTGAACGTTAGCAATTGGCATCTTGACTACGCATTGGTCTACTTCAACCTGTTAATATGATTATAACTTACCATATTCAGTTCGCCCCCACCCAGTCGCAATAATGGACTTGCCCACCGCAGGTGCGGTCCCGAGGCACGCTGGTTTTACCACCTCTGAGAACCTGGAATGAGACAATATGAATAGCATTACCCCTTTAAAATCAATTATAATAAATATCATCAGACATTCTGCCTACACAAATCTACCTTGTCCCATGGTAAGCTTGTGGTATGGCTTGTGTTGTGGGTGTATTGTGCTCTTTACACTAATGACGGCAATTGAATTGAATAGCATTTATTTTGACTATAGGTCAAAGGCGGACGGTCCGTCTGTGGAATGAGCTCCCTGCCGAGGTTTTCCCGATGGACTACAGTATGGAGTTCTTCAAAAGAGGAGTGTACAAGTTCTTATTGGGTCGACAACGCGCATGTGACACCCCAGGGGGTTGCAGGCACTCATAGGCTACGGTGACTGCTTTCCATCAGGCGGGCCGTATGCTTGTTTGCCACCGATGTGGTATTAAAAAAAAAAGGTATCAACCAATATTTATATTATCCCATACTTTTTTGTGACCGCCCGCCCCCTAAAACTATGTAATTTCTTTCAATGCCCCACCTCGTCCTTATAAAAATAGCCAAAACCATCAAATCAATGTAAATGGTCACCGCACTCATCCCCCCGCCCCCCCTTTGGTCTTCCTTGCTGACTCCTCTTGATGCCTTTTAAGTGCCACCTGCGTGCGGTAAGGATCACTTTGGAAATGTATGCTCTATAGCTTAAGGACAGATAAAAGTAACTCACTTGACAGCATTGACTAGTTTCACAAGCGCCAGATCGTAGTAGGACCTCGGCAGTTTATACTTCGGGTGTCTGATGACTGCTGCTACCTTCACCACCAGAGCACCAGGGTCATCCAGGTATGAGGATCCGAGCTGCACCGCGCTGGGGGGCCCGCTGTTAAAAGGATCCAAAATTTTAAATTTGATAAGCAATTGTCGAAGCTTTAATCAGTGTTTTGCCAGTCATGACATACGGTAGTCAGCAGTAGACCGCGAACTTCGTAATACTCAACTTTCGAGGATTTGTCTCTCTCACTCTAATGACGCCTTCATTGGAATGACAGAAAAATGCCTCGAAATTTACGAATTTAGATTTTCGCTGTAGTCGGCCCGACCTGGAATATGCTGATCTTGTATATGGCACTGCATAAATTGGAAAGGTCTTGGTATTGTTCTTCAGCGAGTTCATTTTGTCGCGACGTGAGTGACAAAACGTATGGAATAAACTGGCAGAGAAAATAGTACTTCAATGTGAGAATAAAATGAAAGAGGAGGTGCCAAATACGCAAGTATTAGTGGCATGGACAGAAAGTTACACTATCCAATAAGTTAAAAGTTAGATTCTCTCCAAATGAATCGATGCAATCGAGGCAATATATCTAAATCCTCAGGGTAGGCAGCGCAAGGACAATTTTCGATCATTATGTCCAATTGTCCATGGGCCTCACATCCTGCTTTCCATCGGGTGAGCTGAGAGCTCAGTTAATAAGAAATAAAACGCAGAATCGGCTTAAACCGATGGGATGGCTCCAAAATGATCGGATTTATATCGTTGGGGTGGGGCATGGGCCCAAAAATCCGGCGGCCGAACCGATGTTACGTCTTTTTCGCTCTTATCGCGTCGACATAGACCTTTTATGGACCGGTTTAACCGGATTCTGCGTCTCCTAATTTGGGAAGACCCTTTTTTGCCAGCTTGTGGTACGGCTACAGCTCAGAAACGCTTGACACGATTTCAAGATAAATGCAATGAAGAAGAAGACACTTACTTGACAACGGTGTTGTCTCGATCTTGGAAAGAGCAGTGGGCCGCAGTCAGGATGAACTGCTCGCTGACGAGAGACCCTCCACATTTCCACGCGTACCCAGCAGCCTGGAACCGTAAGTGTAAATCTAAGGCCTGAGTATAGATAGACGTTCAAGCGGTCCGTCTGGCGGGGCGAGCGGCTGGGCGTCCATGTTAAGGTACGTTTAAACCAAAAGTGCATTCGCTGTTCTAGCGCCCGTTCTAAGAAATCGACCAATCTCGTTTTGTGTACCGATCGAATTTCGTAGAGTGGGGGGTTAGAACAGCGAATGCTCTTTTAGTTTAACCGCACCTTTAAAAAAATGCAAACGTATGCGCATGATGTGAGTGTACGCCGTTCAAATCCCTTTGACGCTTGATGCACCGGTGCACACCCCGCTCGAAGCTCGGCACTCGGGCCTTATAATAAGGCGCATATTTAATTCATAGAGTGACAGGTCATTTTATCCACGTACATATCATGATCGTGATTAAGCTCTTGTCTCTTTTGTGGAGAATGGCGCCTAGGAAGAAACAATAATGACTTAAACAGAATAAGAATAAGAAATGTTTATTAGCATAAAACAATATTTGCTTGGATACATTAACATTCAAAACTCGTAAACAGTGAATTGCGCTAAAAGGTCTTCACTCAGCATGATGTCCCGCAGTGGGTCCCAGTAGTGAAACTCACTACGTGACGCTGATTTTCAGTGAAGCCCATTTCGCGCATATTGGAGCGAGCGCGATGGCCTGCTTTACATATCGAATAAAACCTAACGTTACCGAAACTTGCAGTCCTGGTACGGCTACAGCCCGGCTCCAGAACTAACCTGCAGCTTCCTCCAGCCCAGCAGAGCCATGTGTGGGAACTCCTGGATGTCCACCACCTTCCCCCCCACCACGAGGGGTACTGTGGTGGGCGCGCATTTGCTGACGCTGATCTGAACTGGCTCTGGGCGAGGCAAGAGGGGGATTGCTTGCACCGCTTTGGTTCCTAGCGCTTTGTATTCGTCACACTCTGGAAACAATCACACATCATCAGTGTTCAGTGCACTGCTGGACATAGGACTCTCCTATCAACTATGCGTATGGACGCATTAATAATAAACAAATTAAAAATTAAAAAAACCAACTTCAACCGATTTCTCCAAGATCCCCGCGTGATTTGTTTCCTATCATTAAATCCTACTTTCTGAATGCAAATGCTTGTAAATGAATTAAAATTACCAAAAGCGCCATACATGTAGGAATAGCAACCCATAACATTTGAAGAGATCCCTCGATTTCTCCAAGATCCCATTATCAGACCCCAACTTTGTGCCAAATTCAAATCGGTTCACGATTCTCGGAGAAATCGGGTAGCATACGTACAAAAAAAATTCAGTCGAATTGAGAACCTCCTCCTTTTTTGAATTCGGTTAAAAACTGGAAACAATGCCAACAAAAATCTCGAGGTGACCGAGAATTTAGAGCATAAACTAAAGTTACATAAATGGATAGAACGGACCATCAACACTCATAACTCTCATAAGCCACGTGTTATGTTTGTGTTTGTACTTACTTCTTTCAGCCAGCTCAATATACCTCTTCTTCTCAACCTCACTCATATAATCCTCATCAGGGCCAATAATAACCTCCGGCGTTGCATCATCATCAGGGAACGCTATCGCATCTTCATCTTTAGGCCTCGCATTAACCCCAAAATTAGGCCTCGTCGCCGGCCTATTCGTAATCGGAGGCCCATTTGTAACCACGGGTCTTACCCCTTTGTTGAACGGGTTTTCTGTATAATCTTGTCTATTATAATTCGGTTTTTGAGTATAATAATCTCCGATGGAGTTTATTTTGCCGTCGTAGTTGTTATTGTTATAGTCTAATAGGTTTTGGGGTTTTTTATTTGTTATTCTAGTTACAGCTTTCTTTTTTGGCTTAGCTGTAGTGGTATAATTGTTATTAGTTGTGTTTTTCTTCCTGTAGTCGTTTTGGACTCGGTCTAAGTTGAATTGGGGTAAAAAGGGGTTGTTATATAAATCGAGTCCGTATGATTTTGTTGTTTCTTCTCGTTTGGTTGTTTGTCTGTGTGTTTTCGTTTGTGGTCGTCGTGTTGTAACGCCTTCTGAACCAAATGGTCGATTTGTTGCGAATTGTTGAAAGCCTTGGAAGAAATCTGTAATAAAAAATAAAAGAATTAAACTTGGGTCATTTTTAGACATTTTCTTGCTGGTGGTAGGACCGGATAGCTACCACCGTGTTACCCGTTAACCTGCGGCTAAATAGTTATTACTGTGTTCCGGTTTGGGGGTGAGATAGCCAGTGTAGGCTTATTCATTACTGGCATAGAGGTAATCCATCTAAGGGTAGGCAGTGAATAGGCTATTTTTTGGTCACTATGTCCACGGGCCTCAGTTCCCGCTTTCCATCAGGTGGGCTGAGAGCTCAGTTGTCTGTCTACCTTCGTCACCAAGGATCGAACAAACGCCCGTCATTTTGAAAACACAACCCTGTTCCTTACAGTAGAGACTTCCTTATCTTATGATGTTAACTTATTTTATTTTATAAGATATTTTTTTAATAACACTATCACAAAGTATGTATTTAGGAGATCCCAACTCCTATCTACTTGTACGCACCATGATTGTGAATTTGTGACCCATATACGATTAAGAATTTTTGATATTGAATTTCGATGAATTGAGTGTGTAATATCTTCTTCGGTTACCGCGATAATTATTCTGTAAATAAAACTATTTAAACGGATTATATGTATATCGCGTATATTAATTATTTTACTTAAATTGTTTATTGGTCAGAATCACGATATGTACAACTTGTACAAGTAAGAAAGATTTGGGATCTCTTAAATAGATACTTTGTGTTAAGGTGCGTTTAAACCAAAACAGCATTCGCTGTTCTAGCGTCCGTTCTACGAAATCAACCAATCACGTTTTGTGTACCGATCGAATTTCGTAGAGTGGGAGGTTAGAACAGCGAATGCTCTTTTAGTTTGAACGCACCTTGAGTGTTATGACAAAAACATCATATTAAATAAAATATGTTAACATCATAAGATAAGGAAGTCTCTACTGTACGGAACAGGGTTGTTTTCAAAATGACGGGCGTTTGTCCGATCCTTGTTCGTCACATAAAGAAAAAAACATTTCGAGCTAATTCCATTCCATGATAACCTCCATGAATCGCCTACAAGATTATACTGACCTAAGCCACATAAAACAATAATTTAAATATTAATAAATTGTGTTAAATTATGGGTAGGCATTTCTTAGAAAGCTTTGTTTACATTGTTTGCAACTTCTATTAACGTTGATTTTATACACGGTGTTTTCTAAGTCACGAATAACTTCACACACTCCGTTGGTGCGTGCAGACCAAAAGAGCATTCGCTGTTCTATCCCCCTACTCTACGAAATTCGATCGTTACACGAAACGTGATTCGTTGATTTCGTAGAGTGGGGGATAGAACAGCGAATGCTCTTTTGGTCTGCATGCACCTTTAACACTTTGAGCGCGGAGTTCTCTGTGGGAGGTCCATTTTCAATAAAAGTGTTAATATAAGTCACACTGAGCAACTTTTAGTATGAGACTAAATCTGAAATCACGAATAAATATATTTTTTCATACATTTTGGTCACGTGATCGATTCGGGACCAGGGACCGGAACCGGTATTTTACAAAAACCTCGAAATAGCCCAATATTTTAAAATGTTTTATATTCTGTACGCGTCTATACGCATAGTTAATAGGAGAGGCCTACGTCCAGCAGTGGACTATTATAGGCTGATGATGATGATGATGATATTCTGTACAGCTCAATATTTTATATAATTTACAATATCATATTTTTAAATTACTCCATTAACTTACATATAATACCGAAGAACGAAAAAAGAACCGTTCTTTTTGTATGGAGAAAATAACGGTTCCGGTCCCTGATCGGGATATTTTGTATGAGAAAGTTTTTTTTTCGCGATTTTGGCCCCATCTAAAACTTACCTACTCAGAATTAATCACTCGAAGGTACTTACCTTAGCCCTAATCATTATACACAAAAACTGATCACATGGCTTCTAGACAGATGCTTCTACAGTTTAAAATAATAATGTATAGATCGGCCTGACTCTTTAAGTTTTTTCATATTTATAATTACATTTGATATTTTGATTTATACAGTGTGTTACCATGACCCAGGCTTTTAAGAAAATAGGTTATAATACGCATTAATTACTGGCGATCGTTTTCAAGTATTAACGAAACTTAAGTTAACTGTACAATTAATTTTATTTCCTTCGAGCAATCAATATAACGCGTGTCTTGCTTATTAGTTGTCAAACGCTACGAGTGGTTGCAGAGTGTCATTGTCAAGGATCGGACAAACGCCCACATTTTGAAAACTATTATCTAATGATTATTAATAATGTAAATTCTTTTACAAGATATTTTTTTAATAATCTATCACAAATTATCTATTTAGGATAGAATAACTATCGCGGGAACCGGAGAAATATTCTACATTCAATAGATTAAAATTCAATGTCATAAATTCTAAATCGTTTATTAGTCATTATTTCACAATCATGGTGTGTACAAGTAACAATGAGTTGGGATCTCCTAAATAGATACTTTGTGATAGTGTTATTAAAAAATATCTTATGATATAAAATATGTTAACATCATAAGATAAAGAAGTCTCTACTGTACGGATCGGGGTTATGTTTTCAAAATGACGTATATGTCCTGCCCATCTTGGCATAATTGAACAATTAAATTGGCTATGGGGGCATTTTTGAGCTGGCGTTAGACGTCCATGTTATATATGATCGCAGTAGGTATATTAGTATAGAGATGACTTGAACAATATATTTATTTATAGTTCTACTTAGAATCTAGTTTCCTAGCTAAGTATTACCTGGTAATACATATGCGATAAACGATAATTAATTCCGTTATGCAATAAAACACTTGGCTGCTTTACATAAAACCACCATTTCAATAGTGACGCATTAAGCAGTCGTTTTACATAAACACAATATTTCTACGTTTATCTGTCCATCTTGGGGTTCCCCTGTGTGTGACAAACAGGTTTTTAAATGGCTAATTATAGTTTTAATAATATTACCCTCTATTTAAAGATTTTATTAAATTCTAGTAAACGATTATGTTTAGCGCCTCGCTCTAGTATACAGAATGAAACATAAGTTGCCATGTTTTAAATTTTTGTGTGTTTTTTTAATGTTTAAAGTGATGTTGGGTGAATGAACTTATTTCTGTATGTTATTGCCATGGTAACGGTCGCCTAAGTCACGTTGGTTTTATGCAAAATTATGCTACTTAAACTATGCAAACATGCATTTTTCTGGTGTTGTTAAGTCCGTTCCATAATGGGCCACCTACAATAATTTTGTAAAAAACCAGCGTGACTCAGTCGACCGTAACCATGGCAATAACAGACAGAAAAAAGTTGATTCACCCTGTTAAGAAATGATAATGGTTATGTAAGGTATTTAAGACGTTAAATGTAATAAATATAATTTACTTTTAAACGGATTGACAAAATTGGCTTTGCTTATTTTGTCAGTCATTTAAAGAAATAATTTTAATTATTGAATGAAGTAGTCCTAATCTTAATAACCCCAAATTTTATATCCTAAAACCACGTAAGAATTAATTAAAATAAAACCCAAAAATAATAAATACTATATCAATTGTAATAAGTCACTATGCAGCATTCAATTATTAAAGTCTAATATGCAGATTTTGGAAAACGTATTACTGTTCACGACTAATGTTTCACCCTGTATATTAGATTCATCAATCCGTGCTAGTAAAAAAGGGGGGCAAATTCCAATTTTTTATGAGTATACAACTGTTTGCGCCTACGTTTTTTAAATTTGCCTTTATCCAGGTACTGCCACGAATTGTTAAAATTAAAAAGAGTTTAAAAAAAAACTAGGTTCGGTTTCTGTTTTGTCCCAACACACCCCTTTTCACGGAACTTATTGAAACGTCAGAAGCTTTTATAATTGCATATTCGATCTCGATATGGAATTGTTCCGTGATGCGGTGTAATGATGAAGACGATTTAAATGTCAGGCGGACACCCTTAACCTTTATACAGTACAAGCTTGGTTTACAGAGACCAGAAATTACTAGAATGCCAATCCTCACTTTTTTTTATCTGACGAAGGTAGACAACTGAGCTCTCAGCACACCTGATGGAAAGCAGGAACTTAGGACATGGACATAGCTATCAGAAAATCCCCTATGCGCTGCCTACCCTGAGGGCTTAGATGGATTGCCTCTATGCCAGTAATTACACCGGCTATCTTACCCCCAAACAGCAACACAGCAGTGCAAACACTGCTATTTGGGTCATTTGCAGAATAAGTGTACCTTTTTTTTATGCGATCCTGGACTGTAATACACCATTTTACTCGGCATCGTGCGTACTTTTCAGAAAAAGTATGTCTCTAATGTCACGAAAATAAGTATGTAAATTGACATTTCTCAATCTGTATCAATATATTGTACCAATCGTCAGTAAAATGGAGCATCTAAAAAAAAGTGTACAAATATGCCTGACTTTCCATAGCATTTGACGTCTTGGACACATCATGATACACTTTCGCAGAGATATATTTTTACGTTAATACCTACCTCTACCTTTAAGATTGTAATTTTTTGTTACTTTTTATGTTACGAGGTGTGCAATAAAGAGTATTGTATTGAATTGTAAACATCAATAATTTAAACTAAAAATGTAGGTATGTGCAGTATATTATGCACTCAAGGTTTGGTTTGAAGTTCGTAATGAAACCAAGATTGTGTTCTAAAAGTGCGTGATTATGGACGCAAGTTTTTAAGTTGGTTTACTTTTTTTTGGACTCTGAATAGTAAACCCACAAAAGCCATAAATAAAATGAATTATGAATTTGTCAGCCCCCGTAGCCTAGTTGGTATAGTGACCCTGCCTAATACGAAGCATAATGGAGGTTTATGGTTTGAATCCCGGCGAGGGCATTATTTGTGTATTTATTTATCGCACATATTTATCGTTAAAAAATATTTATTTTATTTATTTATGAAGACGTAATACCGACATACCATCAGTATTTTTTTTATTTTACACTAGCGAACCGCCCCAGCTGCGCAGTGCGCATGGGTAGGTACTATACCTACATAAAAACCTTCCTCTTGAATTACTCTACCTATTAAAAATCTCAACAAAATCCGTGGCGTAGTTTTAAAGATTTAAGCGTACAAAGGGACATAGGGACAGAAAAAGTGACTTTATTTTATACTATGTAGTGATTTTATACCAAGATATTTACCATAAAACTGCGAGGCTGTAGACGTCACAAAAATCAGTAAAAGCAGTGCGCATCCGACACTCGACATCTTTGGGTCACTCTGAAAATAAAATACCAGTTTTAAACCACATACTATTTTGGGGCTTTTGAAGCAAAATGAACTTTGTAAGGCAATTTATTAAAATATTTTCTGATTGAGGAAAAAATGCTGTCGATTCTCAAAAACAGGTAAACTTTGAAATTATACTGTATCGCTCAAAAGAGCGATACAGTATAATATAAATATTTAGTTGAAGTAGATAAAAATCTACTTCAACTAAATATTTACAAATAAACCATACCATGACCATGACTTTGCAAGTAATAAAATATCGGGTATACTAATAAAAAGTATAGTAAGTTAGGTTTTAATCTATACGTAAATGGTAGAATAAAACAGGTAGGTAAGGTATAGAGCAAAATGATTTCCCCTACATGTGAAGTGGGGGTGATTTTCTTTTATTTACTAAAATCCTAAAGTCGTTGCATAGGCATTTTAAAAAGAATAAGGGTCCTAATAGAAAGTTTTTTCTTAAGTCAATATTTCCCTCTAACTTTTGCTCCGTAGGTCCAAAAAATATGAAAAAAAAATCATGAATAGTGGTCTTATAGAATACTTTAAAATAAAACTATTTCCAACGGCTTAGCCATTTTTGAATAACTACGGATCCCTACACTGAGCATGGCCCTACATGCTCTTGACCGATTTTTTTCATCAAATAAGTGTTACAGGATACGAGGTTGTGTTAAATATAGCGGCGGTACGGGTTGTATGACTTGTGTGGGATTTCTCCACTGGTTGTTAACGAGCCGGAACAATAACAACTACAAAAAACCGTTTAAAATGTATTCAATATTTTATTCCGTGTCATTGGAATGACAAAAACATACATATAGTATAGTCAAAGTCATGTCATGTATGTAGTGTAGAAACATTTAGATGTGATAAATTCCTCATTATTCCCACCTAAAATCATTATACTAAGAAAAAAGTGTTGCCGTTTTTTCCATTTTGTTACACGTTGTTAATACAAGATCCTTAAGGGCAGCGTAACAAAATGGCTACATAAAATATTGTATGAAATTAGGTGTTATTGCTACAGAAGTACCTAACACATCTGTGTACGTACACTTGCGAATTGCGTTGCGAGTTTTGTATGGAGGCGAAATCGCCGCGAGTACGCCGCGTGCAGCTTTTGTATAGAAATCGCTTTCAAATCGCCCAAGTGAATCGCTAGTGTGAAGTGTGAATAGGCTCTTAACGTGGGTTTGTGTTTGTACACCAATCGTCAGTAGAATGTAAAAACAATGTAAATAAATATGTATGACTTGACTTTCCATAGCATTTGACGCCTTTAAAACATTTCGTGAACCACGTTCGCAGATATTTTTTTACGTTAATACTAATAAATATCAATAATTTTAACTAAAAATGTATGTGAAGTGAACTCAGCTTTAAGATTGTGTTATAAAAGTGCGTGATTATGGAATAATGCAAGTTTTTAGGTTTGTTTACATTTTTTAGATTCTACTGACGAATGGCGTAAATGGCATTGTTTACTACATACTTATTTAAACAATTCCTAGCTCTCCGTATTTTTGATATGTATACCTACTACCTACTTACTTAAACTTATAAATTTCGATAGATTCAATATCGGAATCTATAAAACAATTAAGTTAATCTACAAAATAATAATAAAATAATCAATTAACGAAATTCATCCAAAATCTAGAACTTGTTAAGTTTTTAAATTGTACTCGGGCCAAACGAGGCAATTAGGGCTAAGTGAAAAGGACAAACTTTTTTGTAATACAATAGTACATTTCGTGTAAGGGACGTTTTTTTTCATAACAAGTGCGTCAAAAAAAGAAATTGCCGCGCGCGAAGCGTGCGGAAAGTTCGGTTTTTCGCACTAGCTAGGAGAATTATACTATTTAGACTGCATTTTTATCTCTCACCTTAGTATAATCGTTTATTGGGGGTAGGTAAGTCTAAGCATGTGTTTTTTCTTTAATTATAACTGAACGCACGTCACGTAACGTATATTTTTGCCGTATTTCCTTAAGAATAATAATGGTTTATTTGCAGAAACGGGATAAGCGGTATAAATAGAGGATTCATAATACATGACCTAGGTCATTGATTAGGGTATGCCTTGAGTTAGTAAAAACCCTGGCAGTAAGAATACATTTGTCACTACCCCAACTGCTCCTGCGGGTGTCGTAAGAGCCGACTAAGGGATTGAAGTGTCCCTGACCACTATTTGATAAAAGATTGATGATGAGCAGCGCCATCATAGTGGACACATTACTGCGATCGCCAATCCGCTTGCCCAGCGTGGCGATTATGGGTATTTACCTCCTAATCCTTCTAATGGACTATCATAGGCTGATGAGGAAGTATTATTTTACCCTTTCGCTCTAATGGACATATAGATAAGACCGAATGGACAAACAATACTTATCGGCTTGCTAAGCTAGCAAATGTTTATGAATAAGGGGGTTATATTTTAATTAATAAATTAACCAACTCCGTGGCGTGGCGCTTCGAAAGAGAGCATTTTCGATCACCGATTACAAGCAGTTTAAAATACTAGTTAAACCAGTTAATTGCTTCAATATATGAATCACGAATTCTTCGACACCTAGTCATTCGTATTCAGTTTATTCCCAAGTCTACTAAAACCCCGGGTATGACTTTGCATATTTATTTATTAGAATTAATTGACTATTACCGGAAAATACTTTGTTCATACTTCCCGAAAATTAAGGACGGAGAAGCGTGCCCATGAGGAAAGGGAAAAATTTCAAGAGCATATTCATCATCATCATCGCCATCAACCTATGTTAGTCCACTACTGGACGTAGGCCTCTCCTATTAACTATGCGTATAGATATAGAGCATATTCCTGAGGCTAAAATAAGTAAAAATGTTATGTGAGTTTTGGTCAAATCAGCAAAATAGTACATTACGATACAAGTGCGAAAAACATGTAATTCGATACGAGTGGCCATGTTTTAAAACACGACCGAAACGTTTTAAATCGAAACGAGTTCAGAATTTCCTTTTTGCACGTGCCTCGTAGGTACGACGTTTTTTAGTACAGATGGCCTACCGAAGTTTTGGAGTAAAATGAGCCACTTTTCGCAAAAAACCTAATACAAAAATATTTTATTGGTAAGATAAGACTATCCCAAAAAATGCACTTTTAAGTTATTTTACACATGATAGGTTTTTTTTGTTTATTTAATATCAATAAATTGTAACAATACTAAGACAACACAGTAACAATCGTTTCCTAAAATTTAAAAACGGCCTAAAAAAAAGACATTCTCTTAAAATAGACTGAATCCGGCAAACTTCAAATGACATAGGTAGGTAGGTACCTATTTAACTTCAAGTATGGTCAGAAATCCGCTGTCAAAATTTATCCCTTTCCTCATAGGCACATTGTAGATATATTGATTCCGGTTCGCTACAACCAAATTTGATAATATCATGTAAGAATATCGCAATGATAAAGTATTAGATTTTGTCAGCCTCTGTAGCCTAGTTTCTAGTAGTTCGAATCCCTGCGAGGGCATTATTTGTGTATTTATTTATCACAAATATTTGTTCTTTGGTCACGGCTGTGTAAGTATTTAAGTATCTATATGTATCTATCTATTGTATATCGTCGCCTGGTAACCACATCGCAAGCCTTATTTGAGCTTTCCGTGGGACTAGGTCGATATGTGTAAGAGTTTAGTTCTTTTTGTTAGTTTTGACTAAATTAGATACCTATTTGAGTCATAGAATAGTGACAACTATGAATCTATGACTCAAAGGTCGTTACACTGAATTGAACGCATTCCATATATATTAGTTACACCTATATTAGTATTACTTAGTCTTGTTATTCTTTTTAAACACCTCGTAGACATTAAAGTACATTAACAGTTTAGAAATGAGCCTTATACTCGTATACAGGGTGATTGGTAGTCCGATGCAAAGCTTTAAGGTCAAGTAAGTATTAACTACTTTCAGTTTTCTTAGACTGTTTACACGTTACTTTATTTAAATAAAATAAAAATAGTACGGTTATCGCTTAACTTGATCAAAAATCAGCAGTTAATTTTAAATTTTGGGTATTTAGGCCAAAAACACCAAAAAATTCATAAAAAAAAATAGTCAGACTTCGTTAAAGACAACAATGGCTTAAATGGTTCTAAATGGTCTATACTTACTTCACCTTAAACCTTTGCATCGGACTACCAATCACCCTGTATATGACGTTAAGACTATCGAAAAAATGGTAAATCTTACCTTCATATTAATAAGGATAAATCTATAACTATCAAAAGTTAATTCTTAGAAATCGGTAACTTATAATCATTTTGAAATTAATAAATTAGGACTATCCATTTAAGTTCTTAACACTTATGGTTATAACATCTAAAGAGACACGGCGATACTCTCCCGGCGGTGACAGCTGATAGCTGGGCGAGTATCGCCGTGTCTCTTTAATTATTTACATGGGAATGCGTATCTTTTGTTCATTGTTATGTTATACCCGATAGTTCATAGCTCGCGGTAAGACTAGTGCCAGTTTACCCGAATAAGTCCCAGGGGTCCCCTGCGCGAATCCACATACATTTTTAGTAAGTAAATGATTGATATTTATTAGAATTAGGTAACGTAAAAATATATTATCTGTGAACGTGTTTACGATATGTGTCAAAGACGTGAAAAGCTGTGAAAGTCAACCATAATTGTTTACTTTTTTAGGGTTCCGTAGCCAAAATGGCAAAAACGAAACCCTTATAGATTCGTCAATGTCCGTCTGTCCGTCTGTCACAGCCGATTTACTCGGAAACTATAAATGCTACAGTAATGAAATTGGTCAGGATATGTGTTGTATGAACCGCTACAGGATTATGATACTATATTGTAAAAAAACCATTGGGGTGGGGGCCCTCCATGCATGTAACTGAGGGATAGAACAAATTTTTTAGTTGTATATAAGCGTGTGGGGTATTAATAGAAAGGGAAAGGTCTTTGAAAATGATATGAAGGTTTATAAATCTCATTTTTATTTTTCCGAGATATCAGCTCTCAAAGTCTGAAAAATGTGTCCCCCTCTCTATTTTTTAAACTACGCAATATAAAATTCAAAAAAAATATATGTTACGCACATTAATAAACTGTGTCAACGATTTTTGGTTTGATTAAATTATCTTTTATAGTTTTTGAGGTAGATTGATTTAACTGTATTTTTTAAATGATAAATTGATAATGGTACGGAACCCTTCGCGCGCGAGTCCGACTCGCACTTGGCCGGTTTTTTTTTTATTCTACTGTCGAATGGTACCTATAGGTAGATTACCTACAGAATGTTTTGTATATACACTTTTCTAGAATAAGTGTACATATGTAGTTATTTTAATTGCTCGATAAACCTAGCCTTAAGATTTTAAAGTGCCGTACTAAGTCATGTTTTAAAATAGATTTTCGGAAACTGGTTTAGCAAGTCCAATGCACTTTCTCTCATTGTTTAATGGTAACGAGGTCTAAATATACTCCAAGTGACTAAATGTGGCATATAAAATACAGTTATAAGTGTTATAACTACTAATTGTATGTTTTAGAAGCTATTATCGTAAACTTAGTTTTGGCTGATTGTATGAGAGGAATATAGACTCGTAAAATTTTATTAGGTCGAAAATGTATGTCAATATTGGGAGGTCGATTTTTTCGATCGAGTTAGAAAAAGTTTAATTGTTTTTTTTTATACAGCGTAACAAGAAAGTCCACGGTGTAACACGAGGTAGCCGAATAACTTTAACAGACGTAAGTAAGAAGCAAAAAATGTTATATGAACACAATGTGAAAATTGATTATTTTTCGATATTTTCGTACATAACAAATAATCATTTTTATATGAAAATGTCATGGGTTAATGTAACATAAATCATTACAAGAAAAGAGAACGACCTAGTGGTATAAAACGCTTACCTATTATAATTAAGTACACATCAATTAAACCTAATGTTAAAAACTTTATGAGGGCTTAATATGTAACTGGCAAATATAATTTACATTCATTCACTCTTAGGCAGGTAATAGAATATTCATAAGACCTAGTTCTAGTAGGTATTACTTTAGGTATGTACCGTAAAATGGTAAGTACAATCAAGGGCATAAATATTTATTACATTTTTTCATTTGTGTTTGTAGCATAAGGTCTAAAATTGTATACAGGGTGTTCCACGAGCCACTGAAAACCTTGAACGGGGTGATTTAGTAGGCTATACTGAACAACTTTTAATATGGAGCCAATCACGAAATCTAAAAAAAAAATATTCTTTTTCATACATTTTGACCGATTGATCACCACATTTTATATGAAAAAGGCAAATTTCTTTTGAGATTTCTGGGTTAGCTCCATAGTAAAAGTTATTCAGTTCAACCTACCAAATCACCCCGTTCAAGGTTTTCAGTGGCTCGTGGAACACCCTGTATACATTTATGCCTCTGACTGTCCTTTGATTTTGAATTGATTTGTTTATTTCACATATTATGTTACCTACAGTAATACAGTACCTAATCTACACGAAATTAAATAATTTAAATGATCGTAAATGAGCTATGATAATAATTATAATCGTCAAATAATATCGTACAATAAAGTAATATCATAAAAATGATAAAAAATATTAGGTGGATCGATTGCAAACAAAATTTACATTAATTAAAGGCTTTTAATAAAAATAAAATTAAACGTCATTATCTTTGGGTTACGAAGTTACATTTTGTGTAACAACTTTTGGCATTGAAAAAGAGCGACAAGTTCAAAATTTGTATGAGTGATCAACAATACGCACCTACATTTAAAAAAAACCGGCCAAGTGCGAGTCGGCCTCGCGCGCGAAGGGTTCCGTACCATTATCATTAAAAAAATACAGTTAAATCAAACTATCTCAAAAACTATAAGAGATAATTTAATCAAACCAAAATTCGTTGATAGAGTTTATTAATAAGCATAACATATATTTTTTTAAATTGTATACCACGTAGTTTAAAAAATAGGGGGGGGGGGGGACACATTTTTCAGACTTTGACAGCTGATATTTCGAAAACGATTCGCTTAAATAAAAATATGATATGTAAACCTTTACATATCATATTATTATATTTATATTATATTATTATATACCTATCTAAAAAAAATCTATCCCTCGGTTACATGTATGGAGGGCCCCAACCCCAATTTTTTTTTTACAATATAGTATAATAATTTTGTAGCGGTCCATACAACACATATTCTTACCAAATTTTATCACTGTAGCATTTATAGGGTAAATCAATCAGCCGGGTAAATCGGCTGTGACAGACGGACATTACGAATCTATAAGGGTTCCGTTTTTGCCATTTTGGCTACGGAACCCTAAAAACGCCTTTTTCTACTGCTAAAGGTTATCAGACAAAGTTACATCACATAGTTTATAAAAGAGCGCTTTACGAGCTAGTGAGCGGAAAAAGCGGAAGGCCCGTGGGTGAATTCACGTTTTTTCCTAGGTTGATGCCCACTCTTAAATTTTCTATGAGCGATCAACAATGTACAGATATATCCCCCATACAGGTATATCCCCACCTCGGACGTTAGGTGATCTTGGCCGTTTTTCTTAGGTAAATGACATCTAATATTTGTAATTTATATAGTATTAAGTAGTGTGACTACTGGGGAAAAATTAAAAGTACAAATCAAAATATTTAGTTAAATAATTTGAGTTAATGAATTTGATGTAAACAATATTTTACTTTTCATATTTTTAGTTAGTATTTGACGTCTTGGACACATATTGTCAGCCTCCATAGCCTAGTTGGTAGTGACCCTGCCTACGAAGCTGGAGGTTCTGGGTTCGAATCCCGGCGAGGGCATTATTTGTGTATTTATTTATCACAAATATTTGTTCCTTGGTCATGGCTGTCTATGTATTTAAGTACCTATATGTATCTATCTATTATACACGGTGCTACGCGAGCATTGCGAAAGATTTTAACTATGCCTTCTAGACATCAAAATAAACAAAAAATATTATGAGACCTAATGTCAATTCCACCAAAAAAAAATTTTTTTCTTTTTTTTTTAGGCCGATATGATTACTTTTTAACATTTCCAGTACTTTTTATCATAACAACAATTTGTTTAAATTATTTATTTCAATTGTTTTTTTTAGGTAGAGGTTATTTCGTCAAGTCTCTTCGTATTTTTTAATTGTCAGGCAAAAGGTGTGTATTCACTTTGCCTCCTGGGTTCTCCTATTTTTGAAGAATCCTTTCCCGATTATATTTCTAACTCGATTTCTAAATTCCAAAATCACGCAAATCGTCTACTCGAAATTAGCCCTCATTATGCTCTTGCGATTCTTAAGTTTTGTCTTTTTGTCCCTAAATTGACATACGTGCTCCGTTGCTGTCCGTTCTGGAAAAATATTAATTTATTAACACCTTTAGACGACTTAATCAAAATTACCATAGAAAAAATTCTAAATATTCAGCTAACGGAGCGTTCCTGGTCCCAAGCATCCCTCCCTATTCGGTATGGGGGTTTAGGGATACGAAAAATTTCATGTGTGGCTTCTCCTGCATTTTTGGCATCCGTCCACAGCACGTCTGATCTCACAGGAAAGATCCTAAGGGCTCTGCCTATTAACTGTGAGACTGCGGGTTTGGAGGACGCCAAAAATGCATTCAAAATTGCTTGCCCTTCTAAAAATTTTCCTGACAACCAAAAATCGCAAAGGAGCTGGGACAATGTGTATTGTGATCTAACATACAATTCTCTTCTAAACAGCTCTGCAGGTCGGGATCGTGCGAGACTTTTGGCGGTCGGAACCCGGGAAGCTGGTTACTGGCTGCATGCCCATCCTTCGGCTAGTACTGGTACTTTCCTGGATCCGGCCTCTCTTAGGCTCGCAATCGGCCTGAGACTCGGGGCCGCGGTATGTACCCCTCACTTATGCTGTTGTGGCACAGACGTGGACCGACTGGGACACCACGGACTAAGTTGTCAAAAAAGCGCAGGCCGTATTTCCAGACATGCGACGCTTAACGACATAATCCGCAGGTCACTTGCCACGATCAACGTACCTGCTCTTCTTGAGCCTACTGGTATTATTAGGGATGATGGCAAGAGACCTGATGGTGTGTCTTTGGTTCCTTGGAGCTTGGGACGGATGTTGGTATGGGATGCTACTTGCGTAGATACCCTGGCACCGTCCCATCTTCAACGAACTACGTTTAAGGCAGCCGCTGCGGCTGAAAATGCCGAATTTTTAAAACGTAATAAATATAAGGGCCTCGGCAAAGAGTACGATTTTGTACCGTTTGGCGTAGAAACTTTAGGTTCTTGGGGCCCCAGCGCACGCAAATTGTTTGCTGAGATCGCGAAACGTCTGGTTGATGTAACTAGAGACCGAAGAGCTGGCGACTTCCTCGCACAACGCATCAGTATTGCGATACAGCGAGGAAATGCCGCCAGCATCCTCGGTACAATGCCACAAGGGCCAATCTTAGATATATGTTAGGTTAAGTAGATTAGTTAGATTTAATCTATGTACATAAATTGTAGTTTTGAAAATAAATGTATATATATTAAAGGTGTGGTAATATTAGAACACATTGTGGTAGCATTGTAATCCAAAAGAAGTTAAATGACGAGTTACGTCGAAAAACTTATTTCGAAAAAAGGTTGATTATCTCTGAAACCAAGCCGAATCCAGGAATTTTTACGTAACATTAAAGACTCTAAATATGGTCAGGAATCCAGCATTAAAATCTTTCGGAATGCTGACGTAACACCGTGTATATATCGTCGCCTGGTACCCACAACACAAGCCTTAATTGAGCTTACCGTGGGACTGGGTCGATTTGTGTAAGATGTCCCAAGATATTTATTTATTTATTGTGAAACACTTTCGTAGATTTGTTTTTACATGAATGCTAACAAATATATCTATGAATTTAAGTAAAAATGTATGTGAACTCGAGGTTTAAGGTTTTAAGTTGGCGATAAGACCAAAATTGTGTTCTGGAAGTGCGTTATTATGAAATAATGCAAGTTTCTAAGTTTGTTTACATTTTTTCGTTTTGTACTACATATGTAATAAAATAAGGGCATATGCAATTCTAGCTGTCAATTAAATGTATCTATAAACAGTCAATGGAGATCGGCAGTTTGTAACCCAATTGTCTCTGGCTACCAACTTGCCCGTTGCAAGGTCATTGTATCTCCTTATCTGTGCAATCCAGCTCGTGGGCGGATATCCGGCAAAACACGTATGATATTCGTTGTAAGTACAAAAACCGTTTATAGCGGTATTCTGATATTATTGAAATTAGAACATTATCTAGAAATAGTCACCCTTATTCATAAACGTCTCGTTAACAAGCCGCTATATAAAGTCCATTCATCCTTAGTTGTCTTATCTAGTAAACAACTTTCTAACCTAAAAGTACACGTTTTCTGTTGTAAACTGCCATATTTGCCTATACCTAAATACCTGAGTCCGTATTTGTGCAGTCCGTCCGTAGTGATTAGTAAATTGCTTAATTTTTAATTAAGAAAACGACAGTTTACTACAGAAAACGTGTACTTTTAGGTTAGAAAATTATTTACTAGATAAGACCGAGTGGCCGAGGGGTACAGGCATCAGCCGCGAAAGCTGAGTACGTGGGTTCGATCCCCACCTCGGACATAGGTGATCTTGGTCGTTTTTCTTTGGTATATGACATCTAATATTTATAATTTAGATAAGACAACTAAGGATGAATGAACAGTAAGTATTGTTTGCGATAAGACCGCCTATTGTGTTACCTCTACCTTTAAAGGTGCGTTCAAACCAAAAGAACATTCGCTATTCTAACCCCCCACTCTACAAAATTCGATCGTTACACAAAACGTGATTGGTTGATTTCGTAGAACGGGCGATAGAACAGCGAATGCTCTTTTTGTTTGAACGCACCTTTTGATTCTAATTTTGTTTGTTATTTTCTTTTTAGGGTTCCGTAGCCAAAATGGCAAAAACGGAACCCTTATAGATTCGTCATGTCCGTCTGTCCGTCTGTCCGTCTGTCACAGCCAATTTACTCGGAAACTATAAATGCTACAGTAACGAAATTTGGTAAGGATATGTGTTGTATAAACCGCTACAGGAATGTGATACTAAATTGTAAAAAAAACCATTGGGATGGGGGCCCTCCATACATGTAACTGAGGGATATTTTTTTTTTTTTAGTTGTACATAAGCGTGTGGGGTATTAATAGAAAGGTCTTTGAAAATGATATGAAGGTTTATACATCACATTTTTATTTAAGCAAATCGTTTTCGAGATATCAGGTCTCAAAGTCTGAAAAATGTGTCCCCCCCCCTCTATTTTTTAAACTACGCGATATAAAATTCTGAAAAAAATATATGTTATGCACATTAATAAACTCTATCAACGATTTTTGGTTTGATAAAATTATCTCCTATAGTTTTTGAGGTAGGTTGATTTAACTGTATTTTTTTAATAATAAATTGATAATGGTACGGAACCCTTTGCGCGCGAGTCCGACTCGCACTTGGCCGGTTTTTTTTTATGTTACGAGGTGTGCAATAAAGAGTATTGTATTGTATTATATTGTATTGTATTGTATTGTTTGGCCCTTTCCCTCTTATAGACATATTGATGAGATCGAAAGCGACAAACAATATTTAGCAGCTTGCTAAGTTAGGAGACTTTTACGAATAGGTACCTAAGGGGGTAAGAATCTAAGAAAGGGACTACTAGGTACAACCTAGGTATAATAGGTATATTTTATGCCTTGTTTACTCAAGTGTGAAATACAATATTCTTCATAACACTTTTTTTATAAGTTCTCATGGAAACATTCTCAACGACAACTTACTCTTAAATTTTCATGAAAATTATATTCCCGCAATTTTGAGAATGTTCCGCAACAGTAGGTATATTGCCTACGCTACCTTGCTAAGTAAGTAGGTACCGCTACCGACCGAGTCTACCAACCATTACGATGAACTTCTAGTAGGTACCAACATAGAAATATCTTTAAAAATGTAACCCCTCATACAAAGTGAGTGATTAGTCTGAGTTCAATAGTATGGAAAAGTGAATTTTCCATGTACGCTTTCGATGTTGGTCCCATAATAAAAGTTGATAAACTTTTAGTAATGGTTGGTAGACTCGGTCGGTAAGGAACTTCGTCCCTTTGCACCATGTATATAGGTATACAATTACTATACATATAGAGCCAGACCAAATATACGAAACCTAGGTACTTACTGCTACGGACCCAGCGACAAGGGGGCCTCGCGTTTCTATTCTAAAAATTCGAGAACTGGCAGTAAATAAAATGGACCAACATCTGACAAAAAATGGACGACACCCACTATTTGCAAAAAAAAATAACCAATCTCTGTCAAACAGGGTGCTTAGACAAGTTGCCAATCGCTAACGCTTAGTCGTCAATCGTAAAGGAAAGGCAGCTAATCGTTTCTGTCGCACTAATAAGAAAGAGTGACAGAGAGGGAAAACTACGATACGCTACCAAGCGTTAGCGATTGGCAACTTGGCTAAGCATCCAGAACTAACTAAATTCAACGTCCGCATTCAGTGCTAAAGATGCCACTAGAAAAGGGTCAGTTTTTTCAGAGGTAATTTAAATAAATACTTAAAATGAAAATAATATAATAAATCTAGGGCCCTGTTATAAAATGCTACTGGCCCCGCGTACCTCCGTGCCTGTTTAATTTTCTCTGTGTCTAGCAGTGAACTGGGATAGACTGATGATGTGAAGTGCGTGAATTTATTTAATCTCTGCTAAGCTCAAAAAATCTAGGTTTATAATCTGCGTCTTCAAGTCGAAAGACAAGAAATCGCGCAGAAAACACATGCAATTTGGAAAAATACCAGCTCGATTGTCCGTACAAAACAGCCTATGCGACCCTCACGCTCGTGGACACAATTATTTTTTTACAAACACAATGTCTAATTGTTATTTAATTGATGTCACGTTATAAACAATAGGTAACTTGAGGATTCTTGCCTAATAGGGTAATTATACTTGTTATGAACGACGTATCTGGTTTGGACTTAAATATTTTTGAATAAAAGTTCCAACTTTGATCAGGCCCCTGTTTCAACATAATGACAGGTGCTACGATTGTAATATATCACAGCTACTAACTTCACAGGGCTCCTTAGGCTACGGCTACCGCTTATAATGTCGGATGGTCTATCTGCTTGTTTGTTTGTTAAATTGGGTGAATCAACTTTTTTCTGTCTATTATTGCCATGGTTACGGTCGCCTGAGTCACGCTGGTTTTATACAAAATTTTGCTACTTAAATTAGGCAAACGTGCAAGTAGTGCATGTCTGTAGGTGGCCCATTAAAGAAAGGGCTTATTAACACCAGAAAAATGTATGTTGGCATAGTTTAAGTAGCATAATTTTGCATAAAACCAGCGTGACTCAAGCAACCATGGCAATAAAAGACAGAAAAAAGTTGATTCACCCAATTATTAGGTAGGTACTAATAACGTTGCTATTACATCTTACTAAACTTTTTTTTTTACTTTTGGAAAGTCGTGACAATCGTCACAAGGATTGGAAAATTCTTCGAAAATTCTTGACATGAGGTCCGGCATGTGTCGGTATTTCGCTACAATTGTCGTCTTTTTTACTTTGAGTACATTTACTCTAAATACTAAGGTTTTATATGACAATTGTAATGTAGGCCTACTAAGAAATATCATCATCATCAGGGTGGTGACAAATGTATTCTTTGCTGTCACCACACGGATACATACATAGGTCGCAGGAGTCAGCTGGATGCGCGTAGCGCAGTACCGATCATTGTGGCAATCTTTAGGGGATGATGAGATACATATATGTTCTTACTTACTCGTAGGTAAGTATAGAAAATAAAAACAAGGAACCAAGGAACAAATATTCACGGTAAACTAAATACCGTAAAACCTCCTAACTATAGTCCAAATGCTCCCAACAATGGTCCAAAACTTAATCGAATATCTTCTATTAGGTGTGATTGTTATTTATTAATCGTGCTATTTATAGGCAAAAACTCCTCATTCATGATTCATGAAAAATTGGAAAATGCCAAAAAGAATATTGGAACTGATGCTTATTAGGAGCTGACATTGTGGACCATAGTTGCAGTATTGGACTATCGTTGGGTGATTTTACGGTAGGTACCTAACTGCCTTTGCAGGGATTCTGAAATCCTCAATGACCCAAAATCTTGCTATTTCCTTTACAGTAAGTAGGTACAATGTGATGTGACCATAGTTGAAAATTTCTAAGAATTAACTTTTGACAGTTATAGATTAAACCTTATTAATATGAGGGTAAGGCTAACCGTTTTTCCGATAGTCTTAACGTCATATATATAAGGCTCATTTCTAAAGTGTCCAAAGTTAAT